>JAGIQG010000040.1:88105-188106 GCA_024679065.1 Sphyrna mokarran | reverse complement strand
CCTCACTGTAACACTCTTGATATACCCCACACCCCCTCACTGTAACACTCTCTGATATACCCCACACCCCCTCACTGTAACACTCTCTGATATACCCCACACCCCCTCACTGTAACACTCTCTGATATACCCCACACCCCCTCACTGTAACACTCTCTGATATACCCCACACCCCCTCACTGTAACACTCTCTGATATACCCCACACCCCCTCACTGTAACACTCTCTGATATACCCCACACCCCCTCACTGTAACACTCTCTGATATACCCCACACTGCCTCACTGTAACGCTCTCTGATATACCCCAGACCACCTCAGTGCTACGCTCTCTGATATACCCCACACCCCCTCAATGTAACACACTCTGATATACCCCACACCCCTTCACTGTAACATTCTCTGATATACCCCACACGCCTTCACTGTAACACACTCTGATATACCCCACACCCCCTCACTGTAACACTCTCTGATATACCCCACACCCCCTCACTGTAACACTCTCTGATATACCCCACACCCCCTCACTGTAACACTCTCTGATATACCCCACACCCCCTCACTGTAACACTCTCTGATATACCCCACACCCCCTCACTGTAACACTCTCTGATATACCCCACACCCCCTCACTGTAACACATCTGATATACCCCACCCCCCCTCACTGTAACACTCTCTGATATACCCCACCCCCTCACTGTAACACTCTCTGATATACCCCACACCCCCTCACTGTAACACTCTCTGATAACACCCACCACCCCCTCACTGTAACACTCTCTGATATACCCCACACCCCCTCACTGTACACTCTCTGATATACCCCACAACCCCTCACTGTAACACTCTCTGATATCCCACACCCCCTCACTGTAACACTCTCTGATATACCCCACACCCCCTCACTGTAACACTCTTCTGATATACCCCACACCCCCTTCACTGTAACACCTCTGATATACCCCCACCCCCTCACTGTAACACTCTCTGATATACCCCACACCCCTCACTGTAACACTCTGATATACCCCACACCCCTCACTGTAACACTCTGATATACCCACACCCCTCACTGTAACACTCTGATATACCCCACACCCCTCACTGTAACACTCTGATATACCCCACACCCCTCACTGTAACACTCTGATATACCCCACACCCCTCACTGTAACACTCTGATATACCACCCCACCCACCCCACTCACTGTACACCCTCATACCACCACATACCCCACACCCCTCACTGTAACACTCTCTGATATACCCCACACCCCCTCACTGTAACACTCTCTGATATACCCCACACCCCCTCACTGTAACACTCTCTGATATACCCCACACCCCCTCACTGTAACACTCTCTGATATACCCCACACTCCCTCACTGTAACACTCTCTGATATACCCCACATCCCCTCACTGTAACACTCTCTGATATACCCCACACTCCCTCACTGTAACACTCTCTGATATACCCCACACCCCCTCACTGTAACACTCTCTGATATACCCCACACCCCCTCAGTGTAACACTCTCTGATATACCCCACACCCCCTCACTGTAACACTCTCTGATATACCCCACACCCTCACTGTAACACTCTCTGATATACCCCACACCCCCTCACTGTAACACTCTCTGATATACCCCACACCCCCTCCGTAACACTCTCTGATATACCCCACACCCCCTCACTGTAACACTCTCTGATATACCCCACACCCCCTCACTGTAACACTCTCTGATATACCCCACACCCCCTCCTGTAACACTCTCTGATATACCCCACACACCCCCCTCACTGTAACACTCTCTGATATACCCCACACCCCTCACTGTAACACTCTCTGATATACCCCACACCCCCTCACTGTACACTCTGATATACCCCACACCCCCTCACTGTACACTCTCTGATATACCCCACACCCCCGCACTGTAACACTCTCTGATATACCCCACACCCCCTCACTGTAACACTCTCTGTATACCCCACACCCACTCACTGTAACATCTCTGATATTCCCCACACCCCCTCACTGTAACACTCTCTGATATACCCCCACCCCCTCACTGTAACACTCTCTGATATACCCCACACCCCCTCACTGTAACACACTCTGATATACCCCACACCCTTCACTGTAACACTCTCTGTATACCCCACACCCCCTCACTGAACACACTCTGATATACCCCACACCCCCTCACTGTAACACTCTCTGATATACCCCACACCCCCTCACTGTAACACTCTCTGATATATCCCACACCCCACCCCCTCACTGTAACACTCTCTGATATACCCCACCACCCCCCTGTAACACTCTCTGATATACCCCACACCCCCTTCACTGTAACATCTCTGATATACCCCACACCCCCTCACTGTAACACTCTCTGATATACCCCACACCCCCTCACTGTAACACTCTCTGATATACCCCACACCCCCTCACTGTAACACTCTCTGATATACCCCACACCCCCTCACTGTAACCACTCTGATATACCCCCCACCCCCTCAATGTAACATCTCTCTGATATACCCCACACCCCCTCACTGTAACACTCTCTGATATACCCCCACCCCCTCACTGTAACACTCTCTGATATACCCCACACCCCCTCACTGTAAACACTCTCTGATATACCCCACACGCCCTCACTGTAACACCTCTGATATATCCCACACCCCCTCACTGTAACTTCTCTGATATATACACCTAACACCCGAATAACAAAATACGCCACACTGTAACACAAATATACCCATCGCCCCCTTAAAAACACTCTCTAATACCCAAAACCCCCCAAACACTCTCTGATATACCCCACACACTCCTCACTGTAACACTCTCTGATATACCCCACACTCCCTCACTGTAACACTCTCTGATATACCCCACACCTCACTCACTGTAACACTCTCTGATATACCCCAACCCCCTCACTGTAACACCTCTGATATACCCCACACCCCCCCTGTAACACTCTCTGATATACCCCACACCCCTCACTGTACACTCTCTGATATACCCCACACCCCTTCACTGTAACACTTCGATATACCCCCACACCCCTCACTGTACACTCTCTGATATACCCCACACCCCTCACTGTAACACTCTCTGATATACCCCACACCCCCTCACTGTAACACTCTCTGATATACCCCACACCCCCTCACTGTAACACTCTCTGATATACCCCACACCCCCTCACTGTAACACTCTCTGATGTACCCCACACCCCCTCACTGTAACACTCTCTGATATACCCCACACCCCCTCACTGTAACACTCTCTGATATACTCCCACACCCCCTCCTGTTAACACTCTCTTGATATACCCCACACCCCCTCACTGTAAAACTCTCTGATATACCCCACACCCCCTCACTGTAACACTCTCTGATATAACCCACACCCCCTCACTGTAACACTCTCTGATATACCCCCACGCCCTCACTGTAACAATATCTGATATACCCCACACCCCCTCACTGTAACACTCTCTGTTGTACCCCACACCCTCACTGTAACGCTCTCTTGATATACCCCAGACCTCCTCAGTGTACGCTCTCTGATAACCCCAGCACCCCCTCAATGTAACCTCTCTGATATCCCCACACCCCCTCACTGTACACTCTCTGATATACACCACAGCCCCTCCTGTAACACTCTCTGATATCCCACACATCCTCACTGTAACACTCGTTGATATTCCCCACACCCCTCACTGTAACACTTCTGATATACCCCACACCCCTTCACTGTAACACTCTGATATACCCCACCCCCTCACTGTAACACTCTGGTATATCCCCAGCCCCTCACTTTAACATTCTGTGATTATATCCCACACCCCTCACTGTAACACTCTGATATACCCCACATCCCCTCACTGTAACAATCTTATATATCCCACAGACCCTCCTGAACACTCTCTGATATACCCACACACCCCTTCACTGTAAACACTCTGATTTACCCACACCCCCTCACTGTACCATCTGATATACCAACCTCCTCACAAACTGCTGACCCACCGCAAAATATACCACCCTCATAACACAACATACACCACACGGGGCCCTCACTGTACACTCTCTGATATACACCACACCCCCTATGTAACACTCTCTGATTGCCCCACACCCCCTCACTGTACACCTTTGAGATACCCCAACATCCCCTCACTTGTAAGACGTCTGATATACCCACACCCCTCCTGTAACTCTCTGATGTACCCCACACCCCTCACTGTAACACTCGTGATATACCGCCACACCCATCAGTGTAACATTCTCTGATGTACCCCATACCCCTCACTGTACACTCTGATGTACCCCAGCTCCCCTCAGCTTAACACTCTTGATATACCCCCACACACACTCACTGTAACACTTCTGTTATACCCCACACCCCCCTCACTGTAACACACTCCGATATACCCCACACCCCCCACTGTAACACTCTCTGATATACCCCACACCCCCTCACTGTAACACTATGTGATATAGTTGCAGAGCTGGGCCGAGAGTTGGCAAATGGAATTTAATGTGGAATGTGTGAGGTAATTCACTTTGGCAGGAATAATAAATGTGTGGAGTATAGGGCTAATGGTAGGATTCTTAATAGTGTTGATGAACAGAGGGATCTTGGTGTATTTGTGCATAGATCCCTGAAAGTTGGCAGTCAAGTCGTAAGGTTGTTAAGAAGGCATACGGAGTCTTAGCTTTTATTGGTAGGGGGATTGAATTTCGGAGCCGCAACGTCATGTTGCAACTGTACAAAACTCTAGTGCGGGCGCACTTGGAGTATTGTGTGCAGTTCTGGTCCCCACATTATAAGAAGATGTGGAGGCATTGGAGAGGGTACAGAGGGTTACCAGGATGTTGCTGGTATGGGAGGCAGGTCTTATGAAGAGAGGCTGAGGGATTTGAGGTTGTTTCGTTAGGGGAGGTGGCTAAGAGGAGACCTTATCGAAGCATATAAGATGATTAGAGGTTTAGATAGGGTGGGACAGTGATAGCCTTTTTCCTAGGATGGAGAAAGCTAGCACGATGGGACACAGCTTTAAATTAAGGGGGTGATAGTTATAGGACGGTATATCAGAGGTAGGTTCTTTACTCATGGGTGGTTAGGGATTGGAATGCCCTGCCTGCAGCTGTTGTAGATGCGCCAAGTTGGTGGCGTTTAAGAGGTTAGTTGTTAAGTTTATGGAAGAGAAGGGAATGGTTTGTTTGGAGGGTCATTGCTTTTTATAATGGTCGGCGCAAAATCGAAGGCCGAAGGGCCTGTTCTGTGCTGTAATGTTCTATCCTTGAACCCACACCCCCTCACTGTAACACTCTCTGTATACCCCACACCCCCTCACTGTACACTCTCTGATATACCCCCCACTCCCCTCACTGTAACACTCTCGATATACCCCACACCTCCTCACTGTAACACTCTCTGATATACCCCACACCCCCTCACTGTAACACTCTCTGATATACCCCACACCCCTCACTGTAACACTCTCTGATATACCCCACACCCCTCACTGTACACCTCTGATATACCCCAACCCCTCACTGTAACACTCTCTGATATACCCACACCCCTCACTGTACACTCTCTGATATACCCCACACCCCTCACTTAACACTCTCTGAATACCCATACCCCTTCACTGTAACACTCTCGTGGTGTGTTGGGTTTTTTTTGTGGGTTTTTGTTGGGGGGTGTTTGTTTGTGTGGGGGTGTTTTTTTTGGTGTGTGTTGTGTTGGTTTGTGGTTTTTTGTGTTTGTGGTTTGTGTTTTGTTTTTTTTTGTGGGGTTTTTGGTGTTGTTGGTTGGTTGTTGGGTTGGTTGGTTGTGTTGTTGGTTTTTTTGTTTTTTGTGTTGGGGGGTGTGTGGTTTTTTTTTTTTTGGTTTTTTGGGTTTTGTGGTTTTGTGTGTGTTTTGTTGTTGTTGTTGTTTTTTGTGTGTGTGTGTGTGTGGGTTGGGGTTGTGGTTGGTGGTTTTTTTGGTTTTTGTTTTTGGGGTTGTGGGGGGTTTTTTGGTGTTTTGTTTGTTTGTTTGTTTGTTTTGTGTTGTGTGTTTGTGGGTGTTTGGGTTTTTTTTTTGTTTTGGTGTTTTGTTTGGGGATGTTGCAACTGTACAAAACTCTAGGGCGGCCGCACTTGGAGTATTTGTGCATTTCTGGTCCCCGCATTTAAGAAAGAGTGGAGGCATTGGAGAGGGTACAGGGGAGGTTACCAGGAGTGCCTGGTATGAGGGCAGGTCTTATGAATAGAGGCTGAGATTTGAGGTTGTTTTCGTTAGAGAGGATGTGGTTAAGAGGAGACCTTAGAAGCATATAAGATGATTAGAGGTTTAGGAGGTGGACATTGATAGCCTTTTTCCTGGATGGAGAAAGCTAGCACGAGGGGACGTAGCTTTAATTAAGGGGTGATTGTTATAGGATGGATGTCGAGTAGGTTCTTTGCCAAAGGGTGGTTCGGGGTGGAATGCCTGCCTGCAGTGTTTGTAGATGTGTCAAGTTTGGTGGCGTTTGAGGTTAGTATTAAGTTTATGGAGGAGAAGGGAATGGTTTAGTTGGAGGGTCATTGCTTTTTATAATGGCGCAACATGAAGGCCGAGGGCCTGTTCTGCGTGATGTTCTATGCATTTTGTTTCTGATTCCCCACCCCCCTCACTGTAACATTCTCTGATATACCCACACCCCCTCCTGTACACTCTCTGATATACCCAACCCCCTCATGTAACACTCTCTGATATACCTCACACCCCCTCACTGTAACACTCTCTGATATACACCACACCCCCTCACTGTAACTCTCTGATATACCCCACACCCCTCACTTAACACTCTCTGATATACCCCCTCCCTCACTGTAACTCTCTGATAACCCCCACCCCCTCACTGTACACTCTCGAATACCCCACACCCCTCACTGTAAAATCTCTGATATACCCCACACCCCCTCACTGTAACACTCTCTGATATACCCACACCCCTCACTGTAACACTCTCTGATATACCCACACCCCCTCACGTAACACTCTCTGATTTACTCCACACCCCCTCACTGTAACACTCTCTGATATACCCCACACCCCCTCACTGTAACACTCTCTGATATACCCCACACCCCCTCACTGTAAAACTCTCTGATATACCCCACACCCCCTCACTGTAACACTCTCTGATATACCCCACACCCCCTCACTGTAACACTCTCTGATATACCCCATATTCCTGCACTCTAACACTCTCGAAACCTGGTGAAATGATATGGGTACAATAACCTCTCCCTCAATATTTACAAAACGAAGGCAATTATCATTGACTTCAGGAAGCAAAGAAGAGAACATGTTCCTGTCTACATCAACAAGAACGCTGTCGAAAGGGGATGAAATTTTCAACTTTTTAGATGTCCAGATCTTAAGCAACCTGTCTCGGTCTCGCCCATGCCGACACTATCGTTTAAGAAAGCTCACCAGCTTCTCAAAACACTAGGAAATTCTGCATGTCAGCTGTGACTCTCACTAACTTTTACAGATGCACCACAGAAAGCATTCTTTCTGGATGTATCACAGCTTGGTATGGGCTCCTGCTCTGCCAGAGATTGCAAGAAATTACAAAAGGTCATGAATGTAGCCCAGTCCATCACGCAAACCGGCCTCCCATCCATTCATTCTGTCCATACTTCTTGCTGCCTCAGAAGAGCAGCCAGCACAGTCAAGTGCTGCACACACACCCAGACATTCTCTCTTCCACTTTCTTCCATTAGGAAAAATATACATATATCTGAGGTCATCTACCAACCAACTCAAGAATAGGTTCTTCCCTGCTGCTGTCAGACTTTTGATTGGACCTACCTCGCATTAAGTTGATCCTTCTCTACACCCTAGCTGTGACTGTAACACTAGAACATAGAACACTACAGTGCAAACAGGCCCTTCGGCCCACAAGTTGTGCCGAACACATCAAAACCTACCCAGCCGTAGACCTATCTATAACCCCCAATCCCATTGGATCCCATATACTCATCCAGAAGTCTTTTAAAAGACCCCAGCGAGTTCGCCTCGACCACCACCGACGGCAGCCGATTCCATTCACTCACCACCCTCTGAGTGAAAAACTTTCCCCTAGCATCCCCTCTGTACTTGCTTCCCTGCACCTTAAATCTGTGCCCTCTCGTCGCGACCATTTCAGCCCTGGGAAATAGTCTCTGAGAGTCCATCTAATCCTCTCAACATCTTGTAAACCTCTATCAGGTCGCCTCTCAACCTTCGTCTCTCCAGGGAGAACAGTCCCAGCTCCCTCAACCTGTCTTCATAAGGCATGCCTCCCAATCCAGGCAATATCCTTGTAAATCTCCTCTGCACCCTTTCAATAGCTTCCACGTCCTTCCTATAGTGAGGCGACCAGAACTGCGCACAGTACTCCAAGTGTGGTCTGACAAGGGTCCTATAAAGCTGCAGCATTACCTCCTGACTCCTGAACTCAATCCCTCGATGAATGAAGGCCAGTACACTGTAAGCTTTCTTAACCACATCCTCCACCTGGGAGGCCGATTTGAGAGTCTTATGGACCCGGACCCCAAGATCCCTCTGCTCTTCCACACAGCTAAGACTCCTACCTTTGATAGTGTACTCATTCATCCCGTTGGATCTGCCAAAATGGACCACAACACATTTATCCGCGTTGAAGTCCATCTGCCACTTCTCCGCCCAGTCTTGCATCCTGTCGATGTCATGCTGCAACTTCTGACATCCCCCCAGACCATCCACAACACCACCGACCTTCGTGTCATCGGCGAACTTACTCACCCATCCCTCCACTTCCTCATCCAGGTCATTTATGAAAATGACAAACAGCAAGGGTCCTAGAACAGATCCCTGGGGCACTCCACTGGTGACCGGCCTCCATGCAGAAAAAGAGCCATCCACAACCACCCTCTGCCTTCTGCAGGGAAGCCAGTTCTGGATCCACAAGGCCAAAGCCTCTTGGATCCCATGACCTCTCACCTTCTCAAGAAGTCTTGCATGAAGAAGTCTACATTCTTGTAGTCATTCAAGTCTTGCATCAAGAAGTCTACATTCTGCAAATCCCGTTACTTTCTCTATGTAAGGTACGCTTTGTCGATCTCTCTGATATACCCCACACTCTGTCAATGTAACGCTCTGATACACCCCACACCCCCTCACTGTAACACTCTCTGATATACCCCACACCCCCCTCACTGTAACACTCTCTGATATACCCCACCCCCCTCACTGTAACACTCTCTGATATACCCCACACCCCCTCACTGTAACACTCTCTGATATACCCCACCCCCTCACTGTAACACTCTCTGATATACCCACACCCCCTCACTGTAACACTCTCTGATATACCCCACACCCCCTCACTGTAAACTCTCTGATATACCCCACACCCTCTCACTTAACACTCTCTGATATACCCCACACCCCTCACTGTACACTCTCTGATATACCCCACCCCCTCACTGTACACTCTGAATACCCCACACTCCCTCACTGTAAAATCTCTGATATACCCCACACCCCTCACTGTAACACTCTCTGATATACCCCACACTCCCTCACTGTAACACTCTCTGATATACCCATATCCCTCACTGTAACACTCTTGATATACCCACACCCCATCACTGTAACACTCTCTGATATACCCCACACCCCCTCACTGTAACCTCTCTGATATACCCCACACCCCCTCAACTGTAACACTCTCTGATATAACCCACACCCCCCACACTGTAACACTCTCTGATATACCCCACACCCCTCACTGTAACCTCTCTGATATCCCCATATCCCCTCAGTGTAATACTCTCTGATATACCCCCACTGTAACACTCTCTGATATACCGCACACCCCCTCACTGTAACACTCTCTGATATACCCCACACCCCCTCACTGTAACACTCTCTGATATACCCCACACCCCCTCACTGTAACACTCTCTGATATACCCCACACCCCCTCACTGTAACACTCTCTGATATACCCCATATCCCCTCACTGTAACACTCTCTGATATACCCATATCCCCTCACTGTAATACTCTCTGATATACCCCACACCCCCCCCACTGTAACACTCACTTGTGTACACCACATATCCTGATTTTTATTCATTGTTAGCTGTCCCTGAGCATCTTACTCTCTCTGTATTGGTACCGTGTGTTTTTTGGAGTTTTTTCTGTCTCTGCTGCGAGGCCAATAATTGAAGGTATCTGAGTGGGAGAGGTCTAATTTAATTTCTAGAAGCTTCCTTCGTGTTTCTACAACCCAGGCGTCAGTGTTGCCCAGGCTTGGTAATGGGTTCCAGACCCAACACATGCTTCCAATTAGTGCGAGCAACTTCCCAGCCACGAACCACCCCTGTCCTTTCCCTCTTTCCCGCACGGCATTCAGTTTCCAGTGTCCAGCCTTCCCGGACGCCCCACCCCACCCGTATCCGAAACATAGAACATAGAACATTACAGCGCAGAACAGGCCCTTCGGCCTTCGATGTTGCGCTGAACAATTAAGGAAAAGCAATGACCCTCTAACCTAAACCATTCCTTTTTCATCCATAAAACTATCCACGGACCTCTTAAACGCCCCCAAACTTGGCGCATCTACAACTGCAGCAGGCAGGGCATTCCATACCCTTACCACCCTCTGGGTAAAGGACCTACCTCTGACATCCGTCCTATAACTACCACCCCTTAATTTAAAGCTATGTCCCCTCATGCTAGCTTTCTCCATCCGAGGAAAAACGCTATCACTGTCCACCCTATCTAACCCTCTAATCATCTTATATGTTTCAAAGGTCTCCTCTTAGCCGCCTTCTTTCTAACGAAAACAACCTCAAATCCCTCAGCCTCTCCTCATAAGACCTGCCCTCCATACCAGGCAACATCCTGGTAAACCTCCTCTGTACCCTCTCCAATGCCTCCACATCTTTCTTATAATGTGGGGACCAGAACTGCACACAGTACTCCAAGTGCGGCCGCACTAGAGTTTTGTACAGTTGCAACATGACGTTGCGGCTCCGAAGTTCAATCCCCCTACCAATAAAAGCCAAGACTCCGTATGTCTTCTTAACAACCTTATCGACTTGACTGCCAACTTGATTGAAACATATTATTCTTTCCTGCAATGTGGGCAATCCAGCATTTCTTAGCCATCCCTAATTGTCCCTGTACATCAGTGCTGCTCAGTGCAGGGTGGTACTGCTGCCTCACAGTGCCAGGGAGCCAGATGCGATTGTGCGGAATCTGCACGGTCTCCCCACCCCCGTGTCTGCGTGGGTTTCCTCCGGGTGCCCCGGTTTCCCCTCTTCCCCCCTTCCCCCAACAGTCCGAAATACCCGCTGGTTAGGTGGACCGCTCATGCTAAATTCTCCCTCAGTTGAAACTTTACTTATTCGTCACAACATTCATGGAGTTAGAACATAGAACATAGAACATTACAGCACAGAACAGGCCCTTCGGCCTTCGATGTTGTGCCGACCAAAATAAAAAAGCAATGCCCCTCCTAACTAAACCATTCCCTTCTCTTCCATATACTTATCAATTAACCTCTTAAACGCCACCAAACTTGGCGCATCTACAACAGCTGCAGGCAGGGCATTCCATTCCCTAATCACTCTTTGAGTAAAGAACCTACCTCTGATATCCGTCCTATAACTCATACGCCTTAATTTAAAGCTATGTCCCCTCGTGCTAGCTTTCTCCATCCTAGGAAAAAGGCTATCACTGTCCACCCTATCTAAACCTTTAATCATCTTATATGCTTCAATAAGATCCCCTCTTAGCCTCCTCCTTTCTAATGAAAACAACCTCAAATCCTTCAACCTCTCTTCATAGGACCTGCCCTCCATACCAGGCAACATCCTGGTAAGTTACTGTGAAAATCCCCCAGTTGCCACATCCCTGCGCCTGTTCGCGTTACACCAAGGGAGAATTTTAGCATGGTCAATCCATCTGACCAGCACCTCTTTCGGGCTGTAGTGGGGAACCTGGAGCACCAGGAGGAAACCCACGCAGACATGGGGGGAATGTACAGCCTCCACACAGTGACTCAATCTGGGAATCAAACCCGGTCTCTGGTGCTGTGAGGCAGCAGAGCCAACCACTATGCCACCATAGTATGTGCTGGAGTATGGCAACCAGGGGATTTTCTTTGTAACTTCATTGCAGTGTTAATAGAATCATAGAACCCTACAGTGCAGAAAGAGTGCTATTCTGCCCATTGAGTCTGCACCGAACACAATCCCACCCAGGCTCTATACCCATATATTTACCCGCTAATCCCTCTAACTTACGCGTCACAGGACACTAAGGAGCAATTACTTAGCACGGCCAACCAACCTAACCCGCACATCTTTGGACTGTGGGAGGAAACCGGAGCATCCGGAGGATGTTAGTTTGCAGAGAGACTTGGACAAGTTGCAGAGCTGGGCCGAGAGGTGGCAAATGGAGTTTAATGTGGAAAAGTGTGAGGTAATGCACTTTGGCAGGAATAATAAATGTGTAGCGTATAGGGCTAATGGTAGGATTCTTAATAGTGTTGATGAACAGAGGGATCTTGGTGTATATGTGCATAGATCCCTGAAAGTTGGCAATCAAGTCGATAAGGTTGTTAAGAAGGCATACGGAGTCTTAGCTTTTATTGTAGGGGGATTGAATTTCGGAGCCGCAACGTCATGTTGCAACTGTACAAAACTCTAGTGCGGCCGCACTTGGAGTATTGTATACAGTTCTGGTCCCCGCATTATAATAAAGATGTGGAGGCATTGGAGAGGGTACAGAGGAGGTTTACCAGGATGTTGCCTGGTATGGAGGGCAGGTCTTATGAAGAGAGGCTGAGGGATTTGAGGTTGTTTTCGTTAGAAAGGAGGCGGCTTAAGAGGGGACCTTATTGAAACATATAAGATGATTAGAGGTTTAGATAGGGTGGACAGTGATAGCCTTTTTCCTAGGATGGAGAAAGCTAGCATGAGGGAACACAGCTTTAAATTAAGGGGTGATAGTTATAGGACGGATATCAGAGGTAGGTTCTTTACCCAAAGGGTGGTTCGGGAGTGGAATGCGCTGCCTGCAGCAGTTGTAGATGCGCCAAGTTTGGTGGCGTTTAAGAGGTTAGTTGATAAGTATATGGAAGAGAATGGAATGGTTTAGTTTGGAGGGTCATTGCTTTTTATATTGGTTGCCGAAGGGCCTGTTCTGTGCTGTAATGTTCTATGTTCTATGAAACCCACCCAGACACGGGGAGAATGTGCAAACTCTACTCAGACAGTGACCCGAGCCGGGAATCGAACCCAGATCACTGGACATGAGAAGCAGCAGTGCTAACCTACCGTGCTACCATGCCGCCCCTGTTACTGTAAGCCGAATAGTGACACTAATAAATAAATGAACTTTAAGCTTCCTTTTGTGCAATAAAGGACTGTTTCTTTACAGTTGACTCCTGGAGCCAATGTTCTGTGGGTCACACTTGGAATTAGGACATCTTGTTGAAGTTGTACAAGACATTGGTAAGGCCACACTTGGAATACTGTGTACAGTTCTGGTGACCCTGTTATAGAACATAGAACATAGAACAATACAGCACAAACAACTTCGGCCCACGAGTTGTGCCGATCACATCTACCAATCCACAGACCTATCTATAACCCCCTATCCTATTCTTTTCCATATACTCACCCAGAAGTCTCTTAAAAGACCCCAGTGAGTTTGCCTCAACAACCTCCAACGGCAGTCGGTTCCATTCACTCACCACCCTCTGAGTGAAAAACCTACTCCTGACATCTCCTTTGTATTTGCTTCCTGCACCTTAAATCTGTGTCCTCTCGTAGTGACCATTTCAGCTCGGGGAAATAGTCTCTGAGAGTCCACCCTATCTATTCCTCTCAACATTGTATAAACCTCTATCAGGTCGCCTCTCAACCTACGTCTCTCCAGTGAGAAGAGTCCCAGCTTCCTCAACCTATCTTCATAAGGCCTGCCTCCCAATCCAGGCAGCATCCTTGTAAATCTCCTCTGAACTTTCTCAATAGCCTCTACATCCTTCCTATAATGAGGTGACCAGAACTGCACACAATACTCCAAGTGGGGTCTGACAAGAGTCTTATAGATCTGCATCATTACCTCCTGACTTCTAAACTTTATTCCTCGATTAATGAAGGCCAGTACACCGTACACTTTCTTGACCACTTCCTCCACCTGCGAGGCTGATTTAAGATACCTATGGACCCGGACCCCAAGATCCTTCTGCTCTACAACACAGCTAAGACTCCTACCTCTTATATTGGACTCCTTCATCCCATTATTCCTACCAAAACGGACCACTACACATTTATCTGCATTGAAGTCCATCTGCCACTTCTCTGCCTAGTCTTGCATCCTGTCTATGTCCCGCTGCAATTTTTGGCATCCCTCCAGACCATCCACAACATCACCGATCTTTGTATCGTCGGCGAACTTGCTAACCCATCCCTCCACTTCCTCATCCAGGTCATTTGTGAAAATGACAAACAGCAGGGGTCCCAGAACAGATCCCTGGGGCACTCCACTGGTTATCGACCTCCATGCAGAACAAGACCCATCCACAACCACTCTCTGCCTTCTGCCGGCAAGCCAGTTCTGGATCCACGAGGCCAAAGCCCCTTGGATCCCATGCCCTCTCACCTTCTCCAGAAGGCTTGCATGTGGGACCTTATCAAACGCCTTACTAAAGTCCATGTACACTACGTCCACCGCCCTTCCTTAGTCAATGTGTTCAGTCACATTTTCGAAGAACTCAACTAGGCTCGTAAGGCATGACCTGCCCTTGACAAAACCATGCTGACTATTTCTAATCAGTCCAAACTTCTCCAAATGTTCATATATCTTATCCCTCAGAAGCCGCTCCATCAGCTTACCGACCATTGAAGTCAAACTCACCGGTCGGTAATTTCCTGGACTATCCCCGTTCCCTTTCTTAAAGATAGGAATCACATCCGCAATCCTCCGGAATCTCTCCCGTTTCCATGGACAACGCAAAGATCATCGCCAGGGGCTCTGCAACCACTTCCCTCACCTCCCACAATTACCTGGGGTACATCCCATCCGGTCCCGGCGACTTGTCTATCTTGATAGAATTTAACAGGTCTAACACATCCTCTTTCCTAACATCCACATGAAAGGATATTATTAAACTAGAAAGAGTGCAGAAAAGATTTACTAGGATGCACCTGGGCCTTGATGTTTTAAGTTATAAAGAGAGGCTGGATAGACTGGGTCTTTTTTCTCTGGAGTGTAGGAGGCTGAGGGATGATTTTATAGAGTTCTACAAAATAATGAGGGGCGCAGATCAGCTAGATTATCAATATCTTTTCTCAAAAGCTGGGGACTCTAAATCTTGAGGGCATAGGGTTAAGGTGAGAGTGGAGAGGTAGAAAACGATCCAAAGGAGTATTTTTTTCACACAGAGGGTGGTGAGTGTCTGGAATCATCAAGAGTATAGAAACACGGAGGGACCTAAGTGTGCAAGTCCACAAATCCTGGAAGGTGGCAGCACAGATGGAAAAGGTGGTGAAGAAGATATGTGGTATGCTTGCCTTTATAGGGGACCGGTATTGAGTATAAAAGCTGGAGTCTGATGTTGCAGCTATATAGAACGCTGGTTAGGCCACATTTGGAGTACTGCGTCCAATTCTGGTTGTCACGCTACCAGAAGGACGTGCGGGCTTTAGAGAGAGTGCAGAGAAAGTTTACCAGCATGTTGCCTGGCATGGTGGGTCTTAGCTATGAGGAGAGGTTGGGTAGACTGGGATTGTTCCCCCTGGAAAGACGGAGGATGAGGGGCGACCTTATGAAGGGTATAGACAGGGTGAACAGTGGGAAGCTTTCTTCCAGATCGAAGGGGGGGGGGGGGGAGCGGAGGGGGTGGGGCGAGGTATATCAGAGGGATGTAATTTAGACAGAGGGTGGTGGGGGTCTGGAATGCGCTGCTAAGCAGGCGGACACGCTGGGATTGTTTATCTGGATAGCCACATGAACAGACTGGGAACGGAGGGATACAAAGGAATGGTCGAGTTGGACCAATGAACGGCGCAGGCTTGGAGGGCCAAAGGGCCTGTTTCCTGGGCTGTATTGTTCTTTTTCT
Source organism: Sphyrna mokarran (assembly GCA_024679065.1). Taxonomy (NCBI): domain Eukaryota; kingdom Metazoa; phylum Chordata; class Chondrichthyes; order Carcharhiniformes; family Carcharhinidae; genus Sphyrna; species Sphyrna mokarran. The sequence continues at coordinate 171,930 of JAGIQG010000040.1, read as the reverse complement.
TTGGAACAAGTTGCCAGGGGTAATAGTCAAGGCGGGTACAATTTTGTCTTTTAAAAAGTACTTAGATGGTTACCTGGGGAAGTTGGTTGTAGGCTGATATGGGCCAAACGTGGGCAGTTGGTACTAGTTTAGTGGTTAAGAACTGGGTGGTATGGTCAAGTTAGGCTGAACGGGCATATTTCCGTGCTGCAAACCTCCCTGACTCTGCGGGAATTAGGAACAGGAGTAGACCAATTCAGCCCTTCGAGACTGCTCCATCATTCAATCAAATCATAACTGGTCTCTCCCTGGTCTCAAATCCGCCTCCCCCACTTGTTACCCGTATCTCTTTGACCCATTTTTTTAAAAATCAGAGGATATATGACCAGTGGCGCAGTGGTTAGCACGGCTACCTCACAGCGTCAGGGACTGGGATTCGAATTCCTGGCTTGGGTCACTGTCTGACACTGCACATTCTCCCCGTGTCTGCGTGGGTTTCCTCTGGGTGCTCCGGTTTCCTCCCACAGTCCGAAAGTTGGTTAGGGTGCATCAGCAGTGCTAAACTCTCGGGTGTAACCCGAACAGGTGCCGGAGTGTGGCAACTAAGGGATTTTCACAGTCACGTCTTTGCGGTGTTAAAGTAAGCCTATTTGTGATGCTAATAAATAAACTTCAACTTGCAACTATTGGTCCCTTTTAAAATTTTATTTCTGTCGATCTGGTCCATTCTCATCTTTGCAAACTCCTGATTGTAACTGGGACGGGGGGCGTTGGTGAGAGGGTTAATCCCCTCTGATAGGAACAGGCTGCCCGGTGTCTGAGTGTAACTGGGAGAGAGAGAGGGGGTGAGAGGGTTAATCCCCTCCGACATTAGTGTAAAAGTTGTAAATCAGTGGATCTTAAAGGTTTTGCAGCCGGGAAAATGGCTCCTTGGCCTAACTTGTCCATGCGCCCAGTTTTTAACGCCTAAGCTAATCCTGGTTGTCCGCATTTGGCCTATATCCCTCTATACCCATCTTTCCCATGTAACTATCTAAATGCTTTTTAAAAGATAAATTTGTACCACCTCCACTACTGCCTCTGGCAGCTTGTTCCAGTCACTCACCATCCTCTACATGAAAAAATTGTCCCTCTGGACTCTTCTGTATCTCTCCCCATCACCTTAAGCCTTTGCCCTCTAGTTTTAGACTCCCCTACCTTTGGGAAAAGATATTGACTATCTGGCTGATCTGTGCCCCTCATTATTTTATAGACCTCTATAAGATCACCCCTCAGTCTCCTACGCTCCAGAGAAAAAAGTCCCAGTCTATCCAGTCTTTCCTTATAACTCAAACCATCAAGTCCCGGTAACATCCTAGTAAATCTTTTCTGCACTCTTTCTAGTTTAATAATATCCTTTCTATAATAGGGTGATCAGAATTGCACACAGTATTCCAAGTGTGGCCTACGACATTAACTCCAGGAATTGGCTGTAAAGGAACAGTCCTTTACTACACAAAAGTAAGTTTCAAATTCATTTATTTATTAGTCACAAATAGTCTTACATTAACACTGCAATGAAATTACTGTGAACATCCCTCAGCCGCCACACTCCAACGCCTGTTCAGGTTACACAAGGGACAATTTAGCATGGCCAATCCACCTAACCTGCACATCTTTGGGCACTAAGGGACAATTTAGCATGGCCAATCCACCTAACCTGCACATCTTTGGACACTAAGGGACAATTTAGCATGGCCAATCCACCTAACCTGCACATCTTTGGACACTAAGGGACAATTTAGCATGGCCAATCCACCACCTCATCTTTGGACACTAAGGGACAATTTAGCATGGCCAATCCACCTAACCTGCACATCTTTGGACACTAAGGGACAATTTAGCATGGCCAATCCACCTAACCTGCTCATCTTTTGGATTGCGTGAGGAAACCGGAGCACTTGGAGGAAACACACGCAGACACAGGGGAGAATGTGCAAACTCCACACAGACAGTGATGGTGAATTGAGCTGGGTCCTGGTGTTGAGATGCAGCAGTGCAAACCATCATGCCACCCCATATAGTGGGCAAGAAATGGAATGTGTGTGAATGGAGGTTGGAGTGAATCTCAAACAGGGATCCTTTCTTTTAAATTCATCCATGGGACGTGGGTGTCGCTGCATGGGTCCAGCATCAATTGCCCATCCCCAGTTGCCGCTTTGGAGGGCAGTTGAGAGTCAACCACATTGCTGTGTGTCTCTGGAGTCACACGTAGGCCGGTAAGAACAGGCAGATTTCCCCTTCCCCAAAGGGACATCAGAGAACCAGATGGGTTTTTCCGACAATGGTTTCACCGTCATCCGGAGATTCTTAATTCCAGATATTTTTTATTGAATTCAAATTCCACCATCTGCTGTGGCGGCATTCGAACCCGGGTCCCCAGAACATTAGCTGAGTTTCTGGGATTAGTAGTCCAGCAATAATGCCCCTAGACCATTGCCGAGACACTTCCCGGCAGGCTCTGCCCAGAGAAAGATTCAGCTGTCACGACACACCTTCCAGCTCCACAGAATAAACAGAATGATAGACATAGAGAGGGGTAGACATAGACAGAATGCCAGGAATTCCCTCCCTGAGGCATCAGGGCTGTGATGAGAGAGAGTACAGGGGTAAGGGAAGAGTAGGAATTGTCAAACTCGGAACTGTACAACGTGTCGACCAGTCCTGGGAGTGTTTGATGGGACAGTGTAGAGGGAGCTTTACTCTGTATCTAACTCCGTGCTGTACATGTCCTGGGAGTGTTTGATGGGGGACAGTGTAGAGGGAGCTTTACTCTGTATCTAACCCCGTGCTGTACCTGTCCTGGGAGTGTTTGATGGGGGGACAGTGTAGAGGGAGCTTTACTCTGTATCTAACCCCGTGCTGTACCTGTCCTGGGAGTGTTTGATGGGTGGACAGTGTAGAGGGAGCTTTACTCTGTATCTAACCCCGTGCTGTACCTGTCCTGGGAGTGTTTGATAGGGGGACAGTGTAGAGGGAGCTTTACTCTGTATCTAACCCCGTGCTGTACCTGTCCTGGGAGTGTTTGATGGGGGACAGTGTAGAGGGAGCTTTACTCTGTATCTAACCCCGTGCTGTACATGTCCTGGGAGTGTTTGATGGGGACAGTGTAGAGGGAGCTTTACTCTGTATCTAACTCCGTGCTGTACATGTCCTGGGAGTGTTTGATGGGGACAGTGTAGAGGGAGCTTTACTCTGTATCTAACTCCGTGCTGTACATGTCCTGGGAGTGTTTGATGGGGACAGTGTAGAGGGAGCTTTACTCTGTATCTAACCCCGTGCTGTACCTGTCCTGGGAGTGTTTGATGGGGACAGTGTAGAGAGAGCTTTACTCTGTATCTAACCCCGTGCTGTACCTGTCCTGGGAGTGTTTGATGGGGACAGTGTAGAGGGAGCTTTACTCTGTATCTAACCCCGTGCTGTACCTGTCCTGGGAGTGATTGATGGGGAACAGTGTAGAGGGAGCTTTACTGTGTATCTAACCCCGTGCTGTACCTGTCCTGGAAGTGTTTGATGGGGGGGACAGTGTAGAGGGAGCTTTACTCTGTATCTAACCCCGTGCTGTACCTGTCCTGGGAGTGTTTGATGGGGGGACAGTGTAGAGGGAGCTTTACTCTGTATCTAACCCCGTGCTGTACCTGTCCTGGGAGTGTTTGATGGGGGGACAGTGTAGAGGGAGCTTTAATCTGTATCTAACCCCATGCTGTACCTGTCCTGGGAGTGTTTGATGGGGACAGTGTAGAGGGAGCTTTACTGTGTATCTAACCCCGTGCTGTACCTGTCCTGGAAGTGTTTGATGGGGGGACAGTGTAGAGGGAGCTTTACTGTGTACCTAACCCCGTGCTGTACCTGTCCTGGGAGTGTTTGATGGGGGACAGTGTAGAGGGAGCTTTACTCTGTATCTAACCCCGTGCTGTATCTGTCCTCGGAGTGTTTGATGGGGGACAGTGTAGAGGGAGCTTTACTCTGTATCTAACCCTGTGCTTTACCTGTCCTGGGAGTGATTGATGGCGGTATAGTGTAGAGGGAATTCTCCTCTCTCCGTGTGAGATTGGAGTGAGCAGTTGTTTCAGAGTTGAACTGTTCGTGCAAAGCCCTTATTCTCAGCGAGAATAATTGCAAATGCACTGCTGTGAACTGAGTCGGCAGTGGAAGTATTTCAAATATTTACACTGGGACCACACCAAAGGCCCATGTTTAAGAAAACACAAGTTTTTGAGCGCTTCTGTTTTTAATTAAGGAGTGGAGAGAGAACTATCGTTCTGCAAAAATCCTGCCTGTTCGGGTAAATGTGACTGAAGCCTGAAATCTAGGCCAGAGGTCAAGTTGTGACCTTTTGCTGATGTCTCTCTCTCTCTCTCTCTCTCTCTGCCTGTCAAACTTCCCTTTAGCTCTCCCTCATTTTCGGGATCTGCATCTGGAAAAGTTCGACGTCTCCCTGCAGGAAACGAGTAAACTCTCATTCCTTCGCTTCAATCAGCCGCCTCTCCTCGTTCATCTTTTAAAAAAAAGTTTTCTTTACTGGTGTCACAATTCGGCTTACATTAACACTGCAATGAAGCTACTGTGAAAAATCCCCTAGTTGCCGCACTCTGGGTTACACTGAGGGAGAATTTAGCACAGCCAATGCATCCTAACCCGCACGTCTTTCGGACTGTGGGGGGAAACTGGAGCACCTGGAGGAAACCCACGCAGACACGGGGAGAATGTGCAGACTCTACACAGACAGCGACCCGAACCGGGAATCGAACCCGGGTCCCTGGTGCTGTGAGGCAGCAGTGCTAACCACTTTACCAACGTGAGTCCCATTTGCTCTCTCTCTCTCTCTGTCTGTCTTCCCACTTGATGCTCCGTTTTCATTCTCTCTTCCCCGCTTGGTTCCCATGCCCCATCTTGCTCCCTCCCCTTCTCTCTCTCTCTCTGTCTTTCCCAAGCCTGTTTCTTTCTTTCTCTCTCTCTCTTGTCCCATACCTCACTTGTTCCCTCCTGTTTCCACACTCTCTCTCACGTGGTCGCACTACTGCCTCACAGCGCCAGGAACCCCGGTTCGATTCCCGGCTTGGGTCACCGTCTCTGCAAAGTCTGCACATTCTCCCCGTGTCTGCGAGGGTTTCCTCCCAGTTTCCACCGCAGTCCGACAGACAGTTTATTCATTAGTGTCACAAGTAGACTTACATTTGCATTGCACTGAAGTTATTGCAAAAATCAGCGCGTCTTTTATAGGTTCTTTTAAGAGACCTTTAGATAAATACATAAAACTTAATAAGTTAGAGGGTTATAGGGTCAGCCTAGTAATCTCTAAGGTAGGGACATGTTCGGCACAGCTTTGTGGGCTGAAGGGCCTGTATTGTGCTGTAGTTTTTTTCGATGTTTCTATGTCTTACTATGTCTTCCTATGTTTGCAGGAACAATAAATGTGTAGAGTATAGGGCTAATGGTAGGGCTCTTAATAGTGTTGAGGAACAGAAGGATCTTGGTGTATGTGTCAATAGATCCCTGAAAGTAGGCAGTCAAGTGGATAAAGTTGTTAAGAAGGCTTATGGAGTCTTAGCTTTTATTGGTAGGGGGATTGACTTTAGGAGCCGCAGCATCATGTTGCAGCTGTACAAAACTCTAGTGCGGCGGCACTTGGAGTATTGTGTGCAGTTCTGGTCGCCACATTATAAGAAAGATGTGGAGGCATTGGAGAGGGTACAGAGGAGGTTTACCAGGATGTTGCCTGGTATGAGGGCAGGTCCTATGAAGAGAGGTTGAAGGATTTGAGGTTGTTTTCGTTAGAAAGGAGGCGGCTAAGAGGTGATCTTATTGAAGCATATAAGATGATTAGAGGTTTAGATAGGGTGGACAGTGATAGCCGTTTTCCTAGGATGGAGAAAGCTAGCACGAGGGGACACAGCTTTAAATTAAGGGGTATGAGTTATAGGACGGATATCAGAGGTAGGTTCTTTACTCAAGAGTGATTAGGGAGTGGAATGCCCTGCCTGCAGCTGTTGTAGATGCGCCAAGTTTGGTGGCGTTTAAGAGGTTAATTGATAAGTATATGGAAGAGAAGGGAATGGTTTAGTTTTGGAGGGGCATTGCTTTTTATTTTGGTCGGCACAACATCGAAGGCCGAAGGGCCTGTTCTGTGCTGTAATGTTCTATGTCTTTCCGAATGTGCAAACTCCACACGGTGATCCCGAGGCCGGGAATCAAACCTGGTTCCCTGGCATTGTATCATAGAAACCCTACAGTGCAGAAAGAGGCTATTCGGCCCATCGAGCCTGCACCAACCACAATCCCACCCAGGCCCTACCCTTCATCTCTCTTCCTTCAAGACTGCACAGAAGGAGAGGGGGAGAAGCAAAGAGTTGGGGGAGGAAGTGAGTGAGAAAGAGAAGAGGATAGACATAGACGGGGGGGGGTGGGGCATGAAGAGAGAGATGGAGAGAGGGAGAGAGGAAGAGGCTGGAAGAGAAAGTGAGTGAGAGAGGGAGATGGATGTAGAGAGGGGAGGAAAAGAGAGACGAGGAAAAGAGAGGGATGGAGATAGGGAGGGAGAGTGATGGAGACAGAGGGGAGAGAGAGAGAGCGAGGGAGGAGAGTGCAGGAGGGAGTGAGTGAGTCGGGGGGATGGAGGTAGAGAATGGAGAGAGAGGAAGAGGAATAGAAATAGAAGTGAGGGAGGGAGATTGAGAGAGGTAGTGAGTGAGAGACAATGGTATTGAGAGGGGGAGCGAGACAGAGGGAGTGGAGATAGAGTGGCGAGAGAGAGATGGGCAGAGATAGGGAGGGGTATAGGGAAAAGGGGGATGCAGAGAGAGTAGGAGGAGGCAATGAATAAGCGAGAGAAGGGGATGGAGAGAGCAGAGGACAGAGGTGGGTGGGAACGGGAGAGAGAGAGGCTCATATATAGAGATCCCTATCCCTACATATTTTACCCACTAACCTACACATCTCAGGGCACTAAGGGGCAATTTCTTATCATGGCCAATCAACCTAACCTGCACATCTTTGGACTCTGGAGGAGGAAACCCACACAGACACGAGGAGAATGTGCAAACTCCACTCAGATAGTGACCGGAGGCCGGAATTGAACCCAGGTCTCTGGCTCTGTGAGGCAGCGGTGCTAACTCACTGTGCCACCGTGTCAGCTTCTGCTCCTAATTCCTACGTTCCTATATTATATCTCTTTTTCTCATACAATCTCTCTCTCTCAATCAGTCTCTTTGCCTCTTCTTCGCCCGCTGCCTCCCCCTCTGTCACTGACTCCTTCTCTCCCACATTTCTTGCTGTTTTCCCTCCCCTTCCCTTACTCCTTCTCCTTCAGTCTCTTACTTGCTCTCCCTCATCTCTCTCGTCCTTCATCTCTCCCTTATTCCTTGCTCCCACCCTCTCTCATTCCTTACTGCTCTCTCACTTGCTCAAACCCTGTTCTCTTGCTCCCTCCCCGTCACTTTATCCCCCTCCCCTCTCTCCCTCACTCTCTCCATCCCCCCTCTTGCTTCCTCCTCTTTTGCACTCCCCCTCCCCTCTATGTCCCTACCTTCTACTTTTCCTTCATCTCTCTCCCCCATCTCTATATATGAGCCTCTCTCTCTCCCGTTCCCACCCACCTCTGTCCTCTGCTCTCTCCATCCCCTTCTCTCGCTTATTCATTGCCGCCTCCTACTCTCTCTGCATCCCCCTTTTCCCTATACCCCTCCCTATCTCTGCCCATCTCTCTCTCGCCACTCTATCTCCACTCCCTCTCTGTCTCGCTCCCCCTCTCAATACCATTGTCTCTCACTCACTACCTCTCTCAATCTCCCTCCCTCACTTCTATTTCTATTCCTCTTCCTCTCTCTCCGTCCTCTACCTCCATCCCCCCGACTCACTCACTTCCTCCTGCACTCTCCTCCCTCGCTCTCTCTCTCTCCCCTCTGTCTCCATCACTCTCCCTCCCTATCTCCATCCCTCTCTTTTCCTCGTCTCTCTTTTCCTCCCCTCTCTACATCCATCTCCCTCTCTCACTCACTTTCTCTTCCAGCCTCTTCCTCTCTCCCTCTCTCCATCTCTCTCTTCATGCCCCACCCCCCCCCGTCTATGTCTATCCTCTTCTCTTTCTCACTCACTTCCTCCCCCAACTCTTTGCTTCTCCCCCTCTCCTTCTGTGCCCCTCCTCCCTCTCTGTCTAACTCTCTCTCTCTCTGTCTCTCTTGCTTTCCCCCATTCTCCTCCCCACCTCCCCTTCTCTCTGCCCCTCCCCTCTATCTTCATCTCCCGCACTCTCTCTCTCTCTCTCTCTCCTCCATCACTCCCCTCTTCCCTCACTCAGTGCCTCCCCCACTTTTTACAACCCTCCTGCCACCCCACACCCACTCCCTCCCTCCACTGCTCGGTCTCTCACTCACTCCCTTCGCTCTCTCTCTCTCCCTTTCTGTCTCATTCTCTAACCCAACCCTCCCCTCCCACCGGCCCTCAGCCCCCGCCTTCTCCCTTCACTGCAGGGCGACCCAGTTCAAGACTGCAAGAACGTGCAAAAGGTCGTGAATGTAGCCCAATCCATCACACAAACCAGCCTCCCATTCATTGACTCTGTCTACGCTTCCTGCTGCCTCAGCAAAGCGGCCAGCATAATTAAGGACCCCACGCACCCCGGACATTCTCTCTTCCACCTTCTTCCGTTGGGGAAAAGATACAAAAGTCTGAGATCACGTACCGACCGACTCAAGAGCAGCTTCTTCCCTGCTGCTGTCAGACTTTTGAATGGACCTACCTCGCATTAAGTTGATCTTCCTCTACACCCCTCGCTGTGACTGTAACACTGCACCCTCTCATCTCCTTCACCGTTATGTACTCTATGAGCGGTATGTTTTGTCTGTGTAGAATCGTAGAATCCTGACGCTGTAGGAGGAGTCGTGTCTGCCTCGACAACAGTCCCACCCAAGCCCTGTCCCCACGTAATTCCTCCAGACACTAAGGGGGGGGAATCCCACGCAGAGCTGTTCCCAGTAATTACCACTCCAATCCTCCTAACCCGCACATCTTTGGACTGTGGCAGGAAACCGGAGCACCCGGAGGAAACCCACGCAGACACGGGGAGAACGTGCAGTCTCCGCACAGACAGAGACCCGAGTCGGGAATCGAACCCAGGTGCATGACGCTGTGAGGCAGGAGTGCCTCTGTGATGCCCACACTGTACTTTTCGCTGCATCCCGCCACATTTAATAAATCAAATCTAATCTAATCTAATCAAAATCAAAGTTGACCGCTCACTCAGTGTCATTGGGGTGGGTCAGAATTCAACATTTCTGGACCTGTGATTCCGCCCCCCTTCCCTCCTCGCCACCACCTCCCCCAACTATCTTCCCCTCCCCTCCCTCAGCATTGCTTCCCCGGCTTTCCTGCCCTGCACCCATCCAGCTTGCTCCCAGGTGTACCTTGACCACAGGGTGACCTCCTGCGGCAGCTTTGACTGCTCCCCGACTACCCTCAGTCTCGTAGTGTGCTCGGTGGTGCGTCTTGGGCTGGACGTCAATCTTCAGGTCCAGGACTTCGTACTGGCTGGGTAGGGGCCAGTCGAGAGGAGGGAGAGCGCTGGACCTGAGGGCAAATGAGACAAGTCAACTCCGACGCAGAGATAACTGTACACTGACTGGTGTCTCTCAGTCCGCCCTCTCTCAGGGAGATATCTGTATACTGACTGGTATCTCAGTCCGCCCTCTCTCAGGGAGATATCTGTACACTGACAGGTGTCTCTCAGCCCCCTCTCTCGGGATGATGTCTGTGCACTAACTGTTGTCTCTCAGTCTCCTCCCTCTCTCTCTCTTAGGGAGATACATTTACACTGACTGGTGTCTCTCAGTCCCCTCTCTCTCTCTCAGGGAGATATCTGTACACTGACTGGTGTCTCTCAGTCCCCTCTCTCTCTCAGGGAGATATCTGTACACTGACTGGTGTCTCTCAGTCCCCTCTCTCTCTCTCTCAGGGAGATATCTGTACACTGACTGGTGTCTCTCGTTTCCCACTTTCATCTAACTCATGCTGTACCTGTCCTGGGAGTGTTTGATGGGGGGACAGTGTAGAGGGAGCTTTACTCTGTATCTAACCCCGTGCTGTACCTGTCCTGGGAGTGTTTGATGGGAGACAGTGTAGAGGGAGCTTTACTCTGTATCTAACCCTGTGCTGTACCTGTCCTGGGAGTGTTTGATGGGGACAGTGTAGAGGGAGCTTTACTCTGTATCTAACCCCGTGCTGTACCTGTCCTGGGAGTGTTTGATGGGGACAGTGTAGAGGGAGCTTTACTCTGTATCTAACCCGTGCTGTACCTGTCCTGGGAGTGTTTGATGGGAGACAGTGTAGAGGGAGCTTTACTCTGTATCTAACCCTCTGCTGTACCTGTCCTGGGAGTGTTTGATGGGGGTCAGTGTAGAGGGAGCTTTATTCTGTATCTAACCCCATGCTGTATCTGCTCTGGGAGTGTTTGATGCGGATAGTGTAGAAGGAGCTTTACTGTGTACCTAACCCAGTGCTGTACCTGCCCTGGGAGTGTTTGATGGGGGACCGTGTAGAGGGAGCTTTACTCTGTATCTAACCCCGTGCTGTACCTGTCCTGGGAGTGTTTGATGGGGAACAGTGTAGAGGGAGCTTTACTGTGTATCTAACCCCGTGCTGTACCTGTCCTGGGAGTGTTTGATGGGGACAGTGTAGAGGGAGCTTTATTCTGTATCTACCCGTGCTGTACCTGCTCTGGGAGTGTTTGATGGGGGATAGTGTAGAGGGAGCTTTACTGTGTACTAACCCCGTGCTGTACCTGCCCTGGGAGTGTTTGATGGGGGACAGTGTAGAGGGAGCTTTACTCTGTATCTAACCCTGTGCTGTACCTGTCCTGGGAGTGTTTGATGGGAGACAGTGTAGAGGGAGCTTTACTCTGTATCTAACCCTCTGCTGTACCTGTCCTGGGAGTGTTTGATGGGGGTCAGTGCAGAGGGAGCTTTATTCTGTATCTAACCCCATGCTGTATCTGCTCTGGGAGTGTTTGATGGGGGATAGTGTAGAGGGAGCTTTACTGTGTACCTAACCCCGTGCTGTACCTGCCCTGGGAGTGTTTGATGGGGGACAGTGTAGAGGGAGTTTTACTCTGTATCTAACCCCGTGCTGTACCTGTCTTGGGAGTGTTTGATGCAGGGACAGAGTAGAGGGAGCTTTACTCTGTATCTAACCCTGTGCTGTACCTGTCCTGGGAGTGTTTGATGGGGACAGTGTAGAACATAGAACATAGAACATAGAACAATACAGCACAGAACAGGCCCTTCGGCCTTCGATGTTGTGCCGACCAAAATAAAAAGCAATGCCCCTCCTAACTAAACCATTCCCTTCTCATCCATATACTTATCAACTAACCTCTTAAACGCCACCAAACTTGGCGCATCTACAACAGCTGCAGGCAGGGCATTCCACTCCCTAATCACTCTTTGAGTAAAGAACCTACCTCTGATATCCGTCCTATAACTCATACCCCTTAATTTAAAGTTGTGTCCCCTCGTGCTAGCTTTCTCCATCCTAGGAAAAAGGCTATCACTGTCCACCCTATCTAAACCTCTAATCATCTTATATGCTTCAATAAGATCCCCTCTTAGCCGCCTCCTTTCTAACGAAACAACCTCAAATCCTTCAACCTCTCTTCATAGGACCTGCCCTCCATACCAGGCAACATCCTGGTAAACCTCCTCTGTACCCTCTCCAATGCCTCCACATCTTTCTTATAATGTGGGGACCAGAACTGCACACAATACTCCAAGTGCGGCCGCACTAGAGTTTTGTACAGCTGCAACATGATGCTGCGGCTCCTAAATTCAATCCCCCTACCAATAAAAGCTAAGACTCCATAAGCCTTCTTAACAACTTTATCCACTTGACTGCCTACTTTCAGGGATCTATTGACACATACACCAAGATCCTTCTGTTCCTCAACACTATTAAGAGCCCTACCATTAGCCCTATACTCTACACATTTATTGTTCCTGCCAAAGTGCATTACCTCACACTTTTCCACATTAAACTCCATTTGCCACCTCTCGGCCCAGCTCTGCAACTTGTCCAAGTCACTCTGTAAACTAAAACACCCCTCTTCACTATCTACCACACCACCAACTTTAGTATCATCTGCAAATTTACTGATCCATCCCTCAATACCCTCATCCAGATCATTTATAAAAATTACAAACAGCAGGGGCCCCAAAACAGACCCCTGAGGTACACCACTTGTCACCGAACTCCACGATGAATATCTCCCATCAACCACCACCCTCTGTCTTCTATCTGCCAGCCAATTTCTAATCCAATTAGCTAAATCACCCTCTATTCCACACATCTGCATTTTCTGTAGAGGGAGCTTTACTCTGTATCTAACCTCGTGCTGTACCTGTCCTGGGAGTGTTTGATGGGGACAGTGTAGAGGGAGCTTTAGTTTGTATCTAACCCCACAGTTGGCACTGATCGCTCCACTCACCCCTCCCCAACGCCTCCCCCCAAAGTTGCGCCTTTACGTACCGGAAAACTGGGCTGTGACCTCCGACCCGGGCCTTGCTCCACACGAAAGCTGACGGGACGGTCAGGTACTCCATGGGCGCCGCGTCCTTCTTGAGCGTCTGCTGTTGGGCCAGGCTGCCCTCCTCCCCAGCCGCCGGCCCCGGGTAGGGCCCCCCGGCCGGCTCGCCCTCCTGCGAGGTGCGTCGCGTCTTGTGCGGCACTAAGGCCCCGCTGCCGGCCTCGTAAGGCAGGCGGGGCGGAGGCTGGAGGTAGAGGAGGGACGAGGATGGGGAGGAGGGGGCCTCCTGGGGCGAGGGGGTCTCCTCGGCCAGGCTGCCCCGGCGCGAGGCGGCCGGGGAGGGGCAGGGGGAGACCCGCGCTGAGCAGGCCGGCCTCTGCTGGTAGGCCTGAGGCTGCGGCTGCTGGTAGTAGGGGTAGGCCTCCAGGCCCGAGTGGCGCCTCTTGCCGCCGGGTGAGGCGGGCCGGGAGGAGCAAGGGAGGGGCCCCGGGGGCCAGAGGCGGTGGCCAGGGTCCTCGGGCCCTGGCGAGGGGCAGGGGGAGGCCCAGCGGCCTTCGTCGAGGGGCCAGGCTTGGCCCGGGGAGGAGCAGGAGGAGGGTGAGGCCAGGGGCGGGTGGGTGGCGGGCAGCGGAGGCCCCAGGGCAAAGCGGAGGGCTGCCTCCCGCAGCTCGGGCTCCACATCGTCGTAGACATGGGAGGCCGAGCCGCAGGAGGAGGCGGCGTCGGAGAGCCAGCCCCGCGAGGAGAAACTGCTGGCCGAGCTGGGGCTGAGGGAGGGCTCCCGGTAGCCGAAGGGGTCGAGTGGCAGGTACAGCTGGTCCCGGCCCGGCGACCACGGGCAGGACGGGGAGGGGGGCCGGGCCCTGGGCCCCCAGGCGTCCTCCTCCCCCTCGGCGGCCGACGCCACCTCCATCTCCCCGTCGCCGTCGCCGGGGGAGATGGAGGTGATCTGGATGCTGGGGCAGGCCAGCACCTTGCAGCCCCCCAGGTGGACCAGCCGGGCCGGCTGGCTCTCGTAGGTGTCGCCGTTGGTGACCGGACGGGGCGGCGGCGAATGCATCCCGGCCCTCCTGGCCCCACCCTGCCGCGGGATCCCGATCGGCCTGTTGACCGTGAAGGAGGGGCCTGTCGAGTAGGCCGGAATGTCATCTGCCTCCAAATCTGGGGAGAGAGAGAGAAAAACAGAGAGAGAGATAGAGAGAGAGAGAGAAAGAGAAATAGACAAAGAGAGAGAGAGACAGATACAGAGAGAGGTAGAGAGAAAAACAGAGGGAGAGAGAGAGATAGAGAGAGAGAGAGAAAGAGAGATAGACAAAGAGAGAGAGAGACAGATACAGAGAGAGATAGAGAGAAAAACAGAGGGAGAGAGAGAGATAGAGAGAGAGAGAGAAAGAGAGATAGAGAGAAAAACAGAGGGAGAGAGATAGACAAAGAGAGAGAGAGAGACAGATACAGAGAGAGAGAGACAGAGAGACAGATACAGAGAGAGAGAGAGAGAAAAACAGAGGGAGATAGAGAGAGAGATAGAGAGATAGAGAGAGAGAGAGACAGAGAGAGAGAAAAATAGAGAGAGATAGAGAGAGAGAGACAAGAGAGAGAGAGAGAGAGAGAAGAGGAGAGAGAGAGAGACAGAGAGAGAGAGAGAAGAGAGAGATAGAGAGAGAGAGATAGAGAGAGAGAGAGAGAGAGAGAGAGAGAGAGAGAGATATAGAGAGAGAGAGAGAGAAGAAGCAGGAGAGAGAGAGAGACAGAGAGAGTGAGAGAGAGGAAGACAGAGAGAGAGAGATCTAGAGAGAGAGAGATAGATATTAGAGAGACAAGAGAGAAGATAGAGAGATAGAGTAGAAGCAGAGAGAGAGAGAGAAGAGAGAGAGAAGTTAGAGATAGAGATAGAGAGAGAGAGCAGAGAGAGGTATAGAGAGAGAATATAGAGATAGAGAGAGAAGCAGAGAGAGAGAGAGACAGAGAGAGTGAGAGAGGAGAGACAGAGAGAGAGATAGAGAGAGAGAGAGAGAGAAGCAGAGAGAGAGAGAAAAGAGAGAGTGAGAGAGAGAGAGAAGAGAGAGAGAGAGACAGAGAAGAGAGTGGGAGAGAGAGACAGAGAGAGTGAGAGAGAGAGAGATAGATAGAAGAGAGAGAGACAGATAAGTGATAAGAGAGAGATAGAGAGAGAGAGAGAGAAGAGAGAGAGAGCAGAGAGACAGATAAAGAGAGAGAGTAGTGAGAGAGAAGAGAGAAAGAGAGAGAGAATAATAAAAGAGAGAGAGACAGAGAGAGAGACAGAGAGAGCAGAGAGAGAGAGATAAAGGGAGAGAGAGTAGAGAGAGAGAGAGACAGAGAGAGAGAGAGACAGAGAGAGAGAGAGAGAGAGACAGGGAGAGAAAGAAGGTTATATTTAACTGTTATTAACTGACTTGGTTTTGATATGATTTATTATTGTCACATGCACTGGGATACAGTGAAAAGTATTGTTTCTTGCGTGCTATACAGACAAAGCATACCATTCACAGAAAAAGAAACGAGAAAGTGCAGAATGTCGTTTTACAGTTAGGATGTAGAGAAAGATCAACTTAGTGCGAGGTAGGTCCATTCAAAAGTCTGACAGCAGCAGGGAAGAAGCTGTCCTTGAGTCAGTCGGTACGTGACCTCAGACTGTTGTATCTTTTTCCTGATGGAAGAAGGTGGAAGAGAGAATGTCCGGGGTGCGTCTGGGGAATATGCTTAATTTTTCGGGGAAGAAGATTCTGACTGTCAACCTTACCTACGCCTCTCATCATTTTTATAGACTGTTATCAGGTCTCCCCTCAGCCTTCGGGGAAAACGATCCTAGTTTATCCAGCCTCTCCCTTAGAGCTCATAACCCTCCAATCCCGGGAAACCTCTTCTCCAACCCTCTCCAAAGCCCCCACATCCTCACTATAACGTAGCGAGCAGAATTGAACACAATACTCTATACGTGCAGCCCAACCAAAGGTTTATAAAGCTGCAACATGACTATGGGAGTCTTGAAAAGAATCTCCTTCTTAAAGACATTCAGTGACTTGGCCTGCACGATATTCTGTGGTGGAGAATTCCACAGGTTCACCACCCTCTGAGTGAAGACGTTTCTCTTCATCTCAGTCCTAACTGACCGACCCCATATCCTGAGACTGTGACCCCTTGTTCCAGACCCCCCGCAGCCAGAAGAAACAACATTCCTGTATCCAGCCCTGTCAGAGTTTGATAACCAGGAATGGGTGGGTTGTCTTATTGTGGGCAATATTGATGAGACCACATCTGGAGTGTTGTGGACAGTATTGGTGAGACCACATCTGGAGTATTGTGGACAGTATTGGGGAGACCACATCTGGAGTATTGTGGACAGTATTGGTGAGATCACATCTGTAGTGTTGTGGACACTATTGGTGAGACCACATCTGGAGTATTATGGACAGTATTGGTGAGATCACATCTGGAGTATTATGGACACTATTGGTGAGACCACATCTGGAGTATTATGGACAGTATTGGTGAGATCACATCTGGAGTATTATGGACAGTATTGGTGAGATCACATCTGTAGTGTTGTGGACACTATTGGTGAGACCACATCTGGAGTATTATGGACAGTATTGGTGAGATCACATCTGGAGTATTATGGACAGTATTGGTGAGATCACATCTGGAGTATTATGGACAGTATTGGTGAGACCACATCTGGAGTATTGTGGACAGTATTAGTGAGACCACATCTGGAGTGTTGTGAACAGTATTGGTGAGATCACATCTGGAGTATTATGGACAGTATGGGTGAGATCATATCTGGAGTATTATGGACACTATTGGTGAGATCACATCTGGAGTATTATGGACAGTATTGGTGAGATCACATCTGGAGTATTATGGACAGTATTGGTGAGATCACATCTGGAGTATTATGGACAGTATTGGTGAGACCACATCTGGAGTATTGTGGACAGTATTGGTGAGACCACATCTGGAGTATTATGGACAGTACTGGGGAGACCACATCTGGAGTATTGTGGACAATAATAATTAACATCTAACCTGCACATCTTTGGATACTAAGGGACAATTTAGCATGGCCAATCCACCCTAACCTGCACATCTTTGGACACTAAGGGACAATTTAGCATGGCCAGTCCACCCTAACCTGCACATCTTTGGACACTAAGGGACAATTTAGCATGGCCAATCCACCTAACCTGCACATCTTTGGACACTAAGGGACAATTTAACATGGCCAATCCACCTAACCTGCACATCTTTGGACACTAAGGGGCATTTAGCATGGCCAATCCACCTAACTGCACATCTTTGGACACTAAGGGACAATTTAGCATGGCCAATCCACCTAACCTGCACATCTTTGGACACTAAGGGGCATTAGCATGGCCAGTCCACCTAACCTGCACATCTTTGGATACTAAGAGACAATTTAGCATGACCAATCCACCTAACCTGCACATCTTTGGACACTAAGGGACAATTTAGCATGGCCAATCCACCCTAACCTGCACACCTTTGCACACTAAGGGACAATTTAGCATGGCCAATCCACCCTAACCTGCACACCTTTGCACACTAAGGGACAATTTAGCATGGCCAATCAACCTAACCTATACATCTCTGATCAGTGGGAGAGGAAATCCACGTAGACACGGTGAGAACGTGCAGACTCCACGCAGACAGTGACCCAAAGCTGGAAATTGAACCCATGTTCCTGTGAGGCAGCAGCGCTAACCACTGTGCCGCCAACTCTGGCTTGCTTCACCCTGACCGCACCCTCAGCCCTGCTGCCGCGCCCCCCCCCGCCACAGTCCAGGAGGGGCGAGCAATCCCTTGTGCCATCTTCTGCTCAAATCCCGAGCCCGAACCTCCCACCTCCTCCCCACTCACACCACCTCCCCCGCACTCCCCCACCGACCAAACTCAACGCTGCCCCAGCCCCCACGACCATGGATGAATCCTGAGGTCGACTCAACCGAGGTGGACTGCCGCGGAGAAGGGCAAGATCGAGGATGCGTTTACCGACATTGATCTTAGCCAACCGGCACCTCCTCCCTGCCTACTCAGTAACTCTCCGACACCCATTCCAGCAGACCACCACCCGGGACGCCGTGTTGGCAAGGGGGTGGAAATAATGAAAATATTCAGCAACAACACACGGCATAACACGAACACGCAGAGGGAGGCTCACCCTGAGTATTACCATCTGTTAAACATGATTACTGGCACTGTGTCAACAACATTAACCCTCTGGCTCACTCCCCCCGCTCCCCCCTCTCTCCCAGTTACAGTCAGACACTGGGCAGCCTGTTCCTATCAGAGGGGATTAACCCTCTCACCCCCCTCCTCTCTCCCAGTTACAGTCAGACACCAGGCAGCCTGTTCCTATCAGAGGGGATTAACCCTCTCACCACCCTCCTCTCTCCCAGTTACAGTCAGACACCAGGCAGCCTGTTCCTATCAGAGGGGATTAACCCTCTCACCCCCCTGCTCTCTCCCAGTCACAGTCAGACACCGGGCAGCCTGTTCCTATCAGAGGGGATTAACCCTCTCACCCCCCTCCTCTCTCCCAGTCACAGTCAGACACCAGGCAGCCTGTTCCTATCAGAGGGGATTAACCCTCTCACCCCCCTCCTCTCTCCCAGTTACAGTCAGACACTGGGCAGCCTGTTGCTATCAGAGGGGATTAACCCTCTCACCCCCCTCCTCTCTCCCAGTTACAGTCAGACACCGGGCAGCCTGTTCCTATCAGAGGGGATTAACCCTCTCACCCCCCTGCTCTCTCCCAGTCACAGTCAGACACCAGGCAGCCTGTTCCTATCAGAGGGGATTAACCCTCTCACCCCCCTCCTCTCTCCCAGTTACAGTCAGACACCAGGCAGCCTGTTCCTATCAGAGGGGATTAACCCTCTCACCCCCCTCCTCTCTCCCAGTTACAGTCAGACACCAGGCAGCCTGTTCCTATCAGAGGGGATTAACCCTCTCACCCCCCTCCTCTCTCCCAGTTACAGTCAGACACCGGGCAGCCTGTTCCTATCAGAGGGGATTAACCCTCTCACCCCCCTCCTCTCTCCCAGTTACAGTCAGACACCAGGCAGCCTGTTCCTATCAGAGGGGATTAACCCTCTCACCCCCCTCCTCTCTCCCAGTTACAGTCAGACACCAGGCAGCCTGTTCCTATCAGAGGGGATTAACCCTCTCACCCCCCTCCTCTCTCCCAGTTACAGTCAGACACCAGGCAGCCTGTTCCTATCAGAGGGGATTAACCCTCTCACCCTCCTCTCTCCCAGTTACAGTCAGACACCAGGCAGCCTGTTCCTATCAGAGGGGATTAACCCTCTCACCCCCCTCCTCTCTCCCAGTTACAGTCAGACACCAGGCAGCCTGTTCCTATCAGAGGGGATTAACCCTCTCACTCCCCTCCTCTCTCCCAGTCACAGTCAGACACCAGGCAGCCTGTTCCTATCAGAGGGGATTAACCCTCTCAGCCCCTGTCTCCCAGTTACAGTCAGACAGCGGGCAGCCTGTTCCTATCAGAGGGGATTAACCCTCTCAGCCCCTGTCTCCCAGTTACAGTCAGACAGCGGGCAGCCTGTTCCTATAGAGAGGATTAACCCTCTCACCCCTCCCCTCTCCCAGTTACAATCAGACACTGGGCAGCCTGTTCCTATAGAGAGGATTAACCCTCTCACCCCTCCCCTCTCCCACTTACAGTCAGACACCGGGCAGCCTGTTCCCATCAGAGGGGATTAACCCCCTCACCCCCCCCAATTTCTCCCAGTTACAGAAAGACACCGGGCAGCCTGTTCCTATCGGAGGGGGTGCTCAGAGTGAGGATAATTGTGGGGGAAGACGGGACAGTGAGTGGGCAGGAAGTTGGTGTTAGGGCAAGGATGGGGAGAGGGACTAAGATGGATGGTTAGGGAGCAGAAGTCTCATGCATATCGGCGCTGAGGGTGAAGGGGACACTGAATAAAGTGGGAGGGAGTGTGCGGTTGGGGCGATCAAGGGATAGTGAGGGGGGAGATAAAGGAGAGAGAAAAAGTGAATGAGTGAAGGGAAGATCAACGGACTGAGGGTGAGTGTGGGGGGGGAGGTGGAGGGGTGAGGGGGCAGTAGGTGTGAGGGGAGCAGGTGAAGGTTAAGGATAGTTAGAAGAGGGGGGAGAGGGGGAGTGACGGGAGAAGCAGCAACAAGATAGGAGTATGTAGGGAGACGGAGTGAGTTTAAATGGTAGTGAGAGTATCCTTGGGGACAGGCATTGTGGTGTCACCCACAGCAGTGATTGTACTGGTTTTGCTGAAAGTGTGGGCAGACAGGCAAGTGGAAGAGGTGGTGACAGGCAAGAGGGGGTGGGTAACAGGCGAAGAGGGTAGCAGACGAGAGATGGTGACAGGAGAGGGGGCTGACAAGCAAGAAGGGGGTGGCAGGTGAGAGGAGTGACAGGCAAGAGGGGAGTGACAGGCAAGGAGGAGTGACAGGCGAGAGGGGAGTGACAAGCAAGGAGGAGTGACAGGCGAGAGGGGAGTGACATGCAAGGAGGAGTGACAGGCGAGAGGGTGGTAACAGGTGAGGGAGGTGACAGACAAGAGGGGGTAGCAGCTGAGGGGAGTGACAGGCAGGGGGTGACAGACAAGGGCACGACAGGCGAATGGGGGGTGACAGGTGAGGGGGAGTGACAGGCAAAGGGGGTGACTGGCAAGGGGGTTGACAAGTGAGGGGGGATGACAGGTGAGAGGGGTTTACAGGCAAAAGGGACGGTGACAGGAGGGGGTGACAGGTGACAGAGAGTGACAGGCAAGGGGATGACAAGCAAGAGAGAGTTACAGGCAATAGAGAGTGACAGGCGAGAGCAAGTGATAGGCAAGGGGGGGGTGACAGGTGAAAAGGTGGTGACAGGGAAGGGGGTGATGGGTGAGGGGGTTAACAGGCGAGGAGGGTGACATGCGAGGGTGGGTGACAGGCTACAGGGTGGTAACAGGCTATGGGGTGGTAACAGGCGAGAGGGTGACAGGTAAGGGGGTGACAGGTGAGAGGGGGAATACAGGCAATGGGGGGGAGGGGGGGGTGACAGGCAGGGGCATAAGAGGCAAGTGGGGGATGCCAGGCGAGAGGGCGAGTGACAGGCAAGGGAGTGACACGTGAAGGGAGTGACAGATGAGGAGAGTGACAGGTGAGGGAGGTGACAGGTGAGGGAGGTGACAGGTGAGGGAGGTGACAGGTGAGAGGGGTGATTGGCGAGGCGGTTGACAGGTGAGGAGGTTGACAGGTAAGTGGGGGGTAACAGGCAAGAGGGGGAGGAATAGGCAAGACAGAGTGTCAGCGAGGGGGTAACAGGCGAGGGGGAATGACAGTCAAGGGGGGTAACAGATGGATGCGGGATGACGGGGGGGTGGACAGGCAAGGATGTGACAGGCAAGTGGGGGATGACAGGCAAAACAGGGGAGCGACAGGTGAGGGAGCGACAGGCAAGGGGACTGACAGGTGAGGAGGGGTGACAGGCGAGAGGGAGGTGACAGGCAAGGGAGTGACAGGAAGGGAGGGGTGACAGGCTTAGGTGGTGACAGGTGAGGGGGTTGACAGGTGAGCGAGTGTAACAGGTGAGGAAGGATGACAGTTGAGGCGGAGTAACAGGCGAGGGAGTGATAGGCAATACGGACTTGACAGGCAAGGGAGGGTGACAGACAAGCGGGTGACAGGTGAGGGAGGGTAACAGGGGACAGGGGATGACAGTCAGGAGGGGGATGACAGGATGGGGGGGTGACAGATGAGGGGAGGTAAGTGAGAATGGGAGAATGGCTAAGTCAGAGTAGATAAGCGAAGGAGTAGACAGGCAAGGAGGGGGGAGACGGGTGAGTGGAGAGATGGTCGAGAGGGGAAACAGGAGAGGGAGGAGATGGGTGAAGATCAGGGGAGGCAGGCGGAGGATGCGGGTGTAGGGTGGGCAAGGCAAAGGGAGGGAGAGACAGATGAGCAGGGGGAAGACACATGTGAGTGGGAGACGGGGAGATAGGGCAGGGGAGACGGGGAGATAGGGCAGGGGAGACGGGGAGATAGGGCAGGGGAGACGGGGAGATAGGGCAGGGGAGACGGGTGCAAGGTGGCAGAGATGGGCGGTGGGCAGGGTGATGGGTGTATGGTGGGTGTGACAGGCATAGGGCAGGGAGACAGGCATGGGGGGAGACAAGTGGAAGTTGGGGGAGATGGGCATAAAGTAGGGGAGACGGATGAGGACGCAAGAGAAGAGAGATGAGGTAGATGGGTGAGATAGGAGAGACAGGCAAGGGGGGAGACAGGCGAGAGGTGTAAAACAGTTGAGGGGGGATAGTCGGGGGGGCAGTCGAGGGGGGGGCAAGGGCGAGGAGGATGAACAGGGGAGAGGAGGTACAGGCGAGGGGGGAGCAGGCAAAAGGATAGTGACAGACGACAAGAGTGTTGACAGGTGTGAGGGTGGTGGACAGGCGAGAGTTGGGGGGGTGTCAGGCGAGAGTAGGGAGATAGGCGAGGTGGAAACAGGTGATGGGGGAACAGGAAGAGAGGACAGGCAAGGGGGAGGACTGGTGAAAGAGGGGGCAGGCGAGGGGGGATGGACAGATAAGAGGGAGAGGTGACAGGCGAAAGGGCGGTGACAGGCGAGAGTGGGAGGACAGACAAGACTGAGGCACAGGCGAGTGTGGGGGGCCAGGTGAAAATGAAGAGACAGGCGAGATGGAGAACAGGCGAGAGGGGGAATGGGTGAGAGGGGGAGGTGACAGGCGAAAGGATGGTCTCAGTCAAAAGAACGGTGACAGGCGACGGGGGGGGCGTTGATAGGTGAGAGGGCAGGGGACAGGCGAAAATGGGGGACAATTGAGAGAGGGGAGACAGGCAGGGGAGAACAGGTGAGAGCAAAACAGGTGAGGGGGAACAGGCAAGGGGGGGACAGGCAAGGAGAGAACAGGCTAGGAGGAAACAGGTGAGGGGGAACAGGCAAGGGAAGGGAACAGGTAAGTGGGGAACAGGTGAGGGGTGGGAACCAGCAAAGGGGGCGGGAACAGGTGAGGAGGGAACAAGTGAGAAGGGGGAACAAGTGAGGGGGGACAGTCAAGGCGGGGTAGACGAAGGGGTGGTGATAGGCGAGAGGCAGTGACAGGCGAAAGGACAGTGACAGCAACAGGGGGTGACAGGCAAGGTGGGGGTCACAATCGAGGGGGGAGACAAGCGAGAGGGAGGGTGACAGACAAGGGGGAGAGACAAGCAAAAGGTCTGTGACAGGTGATGGAGTTGACAGGCGAGAGGGAGGGTGACAGGCGAGAGAGAGGGTGACAGGCGAGGAGGAAAGACAGGCGAGAGGGAGGGTGACAGGTAAGGGGGAGAGACAGGCGAAAGGGCAATGACAGATAAGAGAGAGGGTGACAGGCGAGGGGGAGACAGACAAAAGGGGAGTGACAGGTGAGAGACAGAGTGACAGTCAAAAAGGAAGGTGACAGGCCAGAGCAGGTGGAGCCAGCCATGCCTCCCCTCGTGCCCACCACGAGCGAGGTAGTGACCGCCCTCGACTGACCTGAGCCCACGGCCGCTGTCTGCGAGCGGGAACTGTCCGCCTCTTCTCCGAAGGTCAGCGTGAAGTCCAGCTCCTCGTCTTGTTCACCGCCGGACGCCCTCATGCTGAACGCCCTCAGCAACCCACCCTGCCCCCGGCTTGGGGTGGGCGGGAGGGGGTGCGCGATACTCAGGCTGGCCGAGGGAGTGATTCTATCCTCCTCCTCCTGGAATAACACTACTGTGACCACTCCGGGGAATCAGACTGCTGTGTGAACTCAGCCAGCCCAATCTCTACCTCTCCCTATCTCTCTGTCTCTCTCTTTTTCTCTCTATCTCTTTGCCTCTGTCTCTGTCTGTCTCTGTTTCTCTTTCTCTTCTCTTCTGTCTCTCTTCTGTCTCTCTCTGTCTCTCTTTGTCTCTCTCTGTCTCTGTCTCTATCTCTCTCTTTCTCTCTGTCTCTCTCTCTGTTTCTCTCTGTTTCTCTTTCTCTCTGTCTCTCTCTCTCTATCTCTGTTTCTCTTTCTTTTGCTCTCTGTCTCACTTTCTCTCGCTCTCTCTCTCTCTCTCTGTAAAAGTTTGTGCAAAACTTTGTTGCTCCTCCCCGAGTACGATGCTCCTCCCGCTCCCGCCGCCGACACAACCCATCCCTCACCCACAGGGCTACCCTATTGGTTCTCACACACACAGACACACACACACACACCCAGCCCCCTCTGCCGGGCCACTGGCCTCCCACCCTCCATCGCAGCTCCTGGACTGGACTCTTCGCATGCCAGTCTCAATCACTCTGACCAATCACCCCTTCCCACCCAAGAGGGGTTAAACCTCCCCCCTGCCCCCTTTTCCCTCTCACTCGTCCCCATCTCGCTCCCTCCGACACGTCCTCCCCCCAGCCCCGAGGGTCTGCCTCTGACACACTCCCTTTAAAGCCGAACTGTTTGTCGATGTTAACATTGGACTCATTCACACCCCTGGCTAACGATTCCATCCTGCTGTTTTAAACCCGCATCGCTCCATCTGTGGGATGATGTGAAGATGGAGTCTTAGCTTTTATTGGTAGGGGGATTGAATTTAGGAGCCGCAGCATCATGTTGCAACTGTACAAAACTCTAGTGCGGCCGCACTTGGAGTATTGTGTGCAGTTCTGGTCCCCACATTATAAGAAAGATGTGGAGGCATTGGAGAGGGTACAGAGGAGGTTTACCAGGATGTTGCCTGGTATGGAGGGCAGGTCTTATGAAGAGAGGCTGAGGGATTTGAGGTTGTTTTCGTTAGAAAGAAGGCGGCTAAGAGGAGACCTTATTGAAACATATAAGATGATTAGAGGTTTAGATAGGGTGGACAGTGATAGCCTTTTTCCTAGGATGGAGAAAGCTAGCACGAGGGGACATAGCTTTAAATTAAGGGGTGGTAGTTATAGGACGGATGTCAGAGGTAGGTTCTTTACCCAGAGGGTGGTAAGGGTATGGAATGCCCTATCTGCTGCAGTTGTAGATGCGCCAAGTTTGGTGGCGTTTAAGAGGTTAGTTGATAAGTTTATGGATGAAAAGGGAATGTTTAGGTTAGAGGGTCATTGCTTTTTGTTAATTGGTCGGTGCAACATCGAAGGCTGAAGGGCCTGTTCTGCGCTGCAATGTTCTATGTTCTATGGACTGGGGGTAAACATAACTTCCCTCCCGCCCCCGACTCACCTGATGAAGGGTCAGCGCGCTCCAAAAGCGAGTGGATTTTGCTACCAAATAAACCTGTTGGACTTTAACATGGTGTTGTGAGATTTCTTACTGCGGCGCAATGGTTAGCGCTGCTGCCTCACAGCGCCAGGGACCTGGGTTCGATTCCCGGCTTGGGTCACTGTCTGCGTGGAGTTTGCACCTTCTCCCCATATCTGCGTGGGTTTCCTCTGGGTGCTCCGGTTTCCTTCCCACAGTCCGAAAGACATGCCGGTTAGGGTGCAATTGGCCGTGCTAAATTCTCCCCCAGTGTATTCGCACAGGAGTGTGTATCTGTGGGAGTTTGCGCATTCTCCCCGTGCTTGCGTGGGTTTTCTGCGGGTGCTCCGGTTTCCTCCCACATCCCAAAGATGTGCTCTTAGACTGTTTGGCAGAACAAATTCTCCCTAAATTGTCCCAAATTTGGTTTTTAATCCATAGATCTATAAACATAGACAGGGATCACGGGTAGAGGTGGGAACATCGGGGTGGCGGCGCGGGCTCGTCGGGCCGATGATGTTTTGTTCTTTGTTCTTTGAGTGTGGGGACTAGGGGATTTTCACAGTACCTTCATTGCAGTGTTAAGGTAAGCCCACTTGTGACAGTAACAAATAAACTTTTCAAAAATGATAAATTGCCCGTCAGTGTCAGGGGGATGAACAAGGCAAGCGCACGGGGTTACAGGGATAGGGATTGGGGGTCAGTGCAGACTTGATGAGGAGGTAAAATATCAAGGTGGCACATCAGTTATCACTTCTGCGTCGGTGAGCCAGGGACCTGGCTTCGATTCCCAGCTTGTGTCAGTAGTCTGCGCAGAACATGCCCAGTCGCCCCCTATCTAATGTGTAGAGTATAGGGCTAATGGTAGGATTCTTAGTAGTCTTGATGAACAGAGGGATCTTGGTGTATATGTGCATAGATCCCTGAAAGCAGGCAGTCAAGTCGATAAGGTTGTTAAGAAGGCATATGGAGTCTTAGCTTTTATTGGTAGGGGGATTGAATTTCGGAGCCGCAACGTCATGTTGCAAACTGTACAAAACTCTAGTGCGGCCGCACTTGGAGTATTGTGTGCAGTTCTGGTCCCGCATTATAAGAAAGATGTGGAGGCATTGGAGAGGGTACAGAGGAGGTTTACCAGGATGTTGCCTGGTATGGAGGGCAGGTATTATGAAGAGAGGCTGAGGGATTTGAGGTTGTTTTCGTTAGAAAGGAGGCGGCTAAGAGGGGACCTAATCGAAACATATAAGATGATTAGAGTTTAGATAGGGTGGACAGTGATAGCCTTTTTCCTAGGATGGAGAAAGCTAGCACGAGGGGACACAGCTTTAAATTAAGGGGTGATAGTTATAGGACGGATATCAGAGGTAGGTTCTTTACCCAAAGGGTGGTTCGGGACTGGAATGCCCTGCCTGCAGCAGTTGTAGATGCGCCAAGTTTGGTGGCGTTTAAGAGGTTAGTTGATAAGTATATGGAAGAGAAGGGAATGGTTTAGTTTGGAGGGGCATTGCTTTTTATATTGGTCGGCGCAACATCGAAGGCCGAAGGGCCTGTTCTGTGCTGTAATGTTCTATGTTCTATGTTCTATCTGTGTGGGTTTCCTTCGAATGCTACAGTTTCACCTCCCAGAATCTCAAGGGGAGAGAGGGGTAACTCAATGAGCTGGATTAACACCAGCACAGATACAGTCAGTAACACAGGGTGCTGGGGGGAGAGGGGTTACTGAGTGACAGTGTGAGGGAGCTGGATTAACATCAGTACAGATACAGTCAGTAACACAAGGTGCTGGGGAGGAGAGGGGTTACTGAGTGACAGTGTGAGGGAGCTGGATTAAGATCAGTACAGATACAGTCAGTAACACAGGGTGCTGGGGGAGAGAGGGGTTACTGAGTGACAGTGTGAGGGAGCTGGATTAACACCAGTACAGATACAGTCAGTAACACAGGGTGCTGGGAGGAGAGGGGTTAGTGAGTGACAGTGTGAGGGAGCTGGATTAACACCAGTACAACTACAGTCAGTAACACAGGGTGCTGGGGGGAGAGGGGTTACTGAGTGACAGTGTGAAGGAGCTGGATTAACATCAGTACAGATACAGTCAGTAACACAGGGTGCTGGGGGAGAGAGGGGTTACTGAGTGACAGTGTGAGGGAGCTGGATTAACATCAGTACAGATACAGTCAGTAACACAGGGTGCTGGGCGAGAGAGGGGTTACTGAGTGACAGTGTGAGGGAGCTGGATTAACATCAGTACAGATACAGTCAGTAACACAGGGTGCTGGGGGGAGAGGGGTTACTGAGTGACAGTGTGAGGGAGCTGGATTAACATCAGTACAGATACAGTGAGTAACACAGGGTGCTGGGGGGAGAGGGGTTACTGAGTGACAGTGTGAGGGAGCTGGATTAACATCAGTACAGATACAGTGAGTAACACAGGGTGCTGGGAGGAGAGGGGTTAGTGAGTGACAGTGTGAGGGAGCTGGATTAACATCAGTACAGATACAGTCAGTAACACAGGGTGCTGGGGGAAAGGGGTTACTGAGTGACAGTGTGAGGGAGCTGGATTAAGATCAGTACAGATACATAGAACATAGAACATTACAGCACAGAACAGGCCCTTCGGCCTTCGATGTTGCGCCGACCAATATAAAAAGCAATGCCCCTCCAAACTAAACCATTCCCTTCTCTTCCATATACTTATCAACTAACCTCTTAAACGCCACCAAACTTGGCGCATCTACAACTGCTGCAGGCAGGGCATTCCACTCCCGAACCACCCTTTGGGTAAAGAACCTACCTCTGATATCCGTCCTATAACTATCACCCCTTAATTTAAAGCTGTGTCCCCTCGTGCTAGCTTTCTCCATCCTAGGAAAAAGGCTATCACTGTCCACCCTATCTAAACCTCTAATCATCTTATATGTTTCGATAAGGTCCCCTCTTAGCCGCCTCCTTTCTAACGAAAACAACCTCAAATCCCAGCCTCTCTCATAAGACCTGCCCTCCATACCAGGCAACATCCTGGTAAACCTCCTCTGTACCCTCTCCAATGCCTCCACATCTTTCTTATAATGTGGGACCAGAACTGTACACAATACTCCAAGTGCGCCGCACTAGAGTTTTGTACAGTTGCAACATGACGTTGCGGCTCCGAAATTCAATCCCCCTACCAATAAAAGCTAAGACTCCGTATGCCTTCTTAACAACCTTATCGACTTGACTGCCTACTTTCAGGGATCTATGCACATACACCAAGATCCCTCTGTTCATCAACTACTAAGAATCCTACCATTAGCCCTATACTCTACACATTTATTATTCTGCCATAGTGCATTACCTCACACTTTTCCACATTAAACTCCATTTGCCACCTCTCGGCCCAGCTCTGCAACTTGTCCAAGTCTCTCTGCAAACTATAACACCCCTCTTCACTATCTACCACTCCACCGACTTTAGTGTCATCTGCAAATTTACTAATCCATCCTTCAATACCTCATCCAAATCATTTATAAAAATTACAAACAGCAGGGGCCCCAAAACAGACCCTGAGGTACACCACTTGTCACCGAACTCCACGATGAATATCTCCCATCAACCACCACCCTCTGTCTTCTATCTGCTAGCCAATTCCTAATCCAATTAGCTAAATCACCCTCTATCCCATACATCTGCATTTTCTGCAGAAGTCTTCCATGGGCCACCTTATCAAACGCCTTACTAAAGTCCATATATACCACATCAACCGCCTTACCCCCATCCACCTCTTTGGTCACTTTTTCAAAAAACTCAATGAGGTTAGTAAGGCACGACCTACCCTTCACAAAACCATGCTGACTATCCCCAATCAATTCATTTCTCTCTAAATAACTATAAATCCTATCCCTAATAATTCTCTCCAATACTTTGCCCACAACAGAAGTAAGACTCACTGGCCTATAATTCCCTGGAAGGTCTCTCTTCCCCTTCTTGAACAGTCAGTAACCAGGTGCTGGAGAGAGGGGTTACTGAGTGACAGTGTGAAGGAGCTGGATTAACATCAGTACAGATACAGTCAGTAACACAGGGTGCTGGGGGAGAGGGGTTACTGAGTGACAGTGGAAGGAGCTGGATTAACATCAGTGCAGATACAGTCAGTAACACAGGGTGCTGGGGGGAGAGGGTTACTGAGTGACAGTGTGAGGGAGCTGGATTAACATCAGTACAGATACAGTCAGTAACACAGGGTGCTGGGGGGAGAGAGGGGTTACTGAGTGACAGTGTGAGGAGCTGGATTAACATCAGTACTGATACAGTCAGTAACACAGGGTACTGGGGGAGAGGGGTTACTGAGTGACAGTGTGAGGGAGCTGGATTAACATCAGTACAGATACAGTCAGTAACACAGGGTGCTGGGGGGAGAGGGGTGACTGAGTGACAGTGTGAGAGAGCTGGATTAACATCAGTACAGATACAGTCAGTAACACAGGGTGCTGGGGGGAGAGGGGTGACTGAGTGACAGTGTGAGAGAGCTGGATTAACATCAGTACAGATACAGTCAGTATGAGGCAGAGCGGCACTTCCTCAGTACTGACCCTCTGACAGTGCAGCACTCTCTCAGCACTGACCCTCTGACAGTGCAACACTCCCTCAGCACTTCTGAGCGGGACCCCCCCCCTCTGACAATGCGGCACTCCCTCAGCACTGACCCTCTGACAGTGCGGCACTCCCTCAGCACTGACCCTCTGACAGTGCGGCACTCCCTCAGCACTGACCCTCTGACAGTGCGGCACTCCCTCAGCACTGACTCTCTGACAGTGCGGCACTCCCTCAGCACTGACTCTCTGACAGTGCGGCACTCCCTCAGCACTGACCTTCTGACAGTGCGGCACTCCCTCAGCACTGACCCTCTGACAGTGCGGCACTCCCTCAGCACTGACCCTCTGACAGGGCGGCACTCCCTCAGCACTGACCCTCTGACAGTGCGGCACTCCCTCAGCACTGACCCTCTGACAGTGCGGCACTCCCTCAGCACTGACCCTCTGACAGTGCGGCACTCCCTCAGCACTGACCCTCTGACAGTGCGGCACTCCCTCAGCACTAACCCTCTGACAGTGCGGCACTCCCTCAGCACTGACCCTCTGACAGTGCGGCACTCCCTCAGCACTGACCCTCTGACAGTGCGGCACTCCCTCAGCACTGACCCTCTGACAGTGCGGCGCTCCCTCTGCACTGACCCTCTGACAGTGCGGCACTCCCTCAGCACTGACCCTCTGACAGTGCGGCACTCCCTCAGCACTGCCCCTCTGACAGTGCGGCACTCCCTCAGCACTGACCCTCTGACAGTGCGGCACTCCCTCAGCACTGACCCTCTGACAGTGCGGCACTCCCTCAGCACTGACCCTCTGACAGTGAGGCACTCCCTCATTACTGACCCTCTGACAGTGCGGCACTCCCTCAGCACTGACCCTCTGACGGTGCGGCACTCCCTCAGCACTGACCCTCTGACAGTGCGGCACTCCCTCAGCACTGACCCTCTGACAGTGCGGCACTCCCTCAGCACTGACCCTGTGACAGTGCGGCACTCCCTCAGCACTGACCCTCTGACAGTGCGGCACTCCCTCAGCACTGACCCTCTGACAGTGCGGCACTCCCTCAACACTGACCCTCTGACAGTGCGGCACTCCCTCAGCACTGACCCTCTGACAGTGCGGCACTCCCTCAGCACTGACCCTCTGACAGTGCGGCACTCCCTCAGCACTGACCCTCTGACAGTGCGGCACTCCCTCAGTTGTGTAATGAAGGAGGCAGATTTGGACTGGTGTGTTGTAATATACCCTGGAATGGGACGTGACCCCTCCACCTCCAGATTGAACGGCTAGTTGGAGAACTGTGCCACATCCACCCTGGGTAGTTTTGACATCATGATGTAGAGATGCCAGCGTTAGACTGGGGTGAAGACAGTCAGAAGTCAGCAACACCAGTTTTAAACCCAACCGATTTATTAATAATAATAAATCGGTTGGATTTAAAACTGTTGTTGCAGACTTCTTACTAGTTTTGACGTCAACAGGGATTCTCTGAGCTAAATTGTGACCAAACTTTTTGAACTCTTGTTGTCTTCAATGAGTGCTGCTTGCAATACTACTTGCTGCCATTGGAGGGGGGTATCAAACTCCTCTCCCACTTTGTGGGGCCCACTCGTGTGTTCTTAAAGGGGCAACATTGCAACTGATGTGCAGACTGCTGATGTGAATATGCTGGATTCAAAGCTCGCTCTCTCTCTCTGCTCACTGGTTCCATTCCTCTTCTTCACTCCTTTTCTTTCTGACTCCACCTCTCTCCAATACCCCCACACTCTCGTTCCCTCCCACTCTTTTTCCCACAGCCTCTCTCTTGCTATTTCTATCTCTCTCTCTTATTCTTTCTCCCCGCACACTATCCTCCTCATCCTCTATCTCTCCATGTCCCTCCTGTCTCCTATTCACCTTTTGTCTCTCTCTCTCTCTCTCTCTGCCTCTCCCCTCTTCCTGTTTCTTTTTCTCTGTCTGTCTCTCTCTTTTTTTCTCTGTCTCTCTCTCTGTCTCTCTCTTTTTCTCTGTCTGTCTCTCTCTCTCTCTGTCCTCTTCTCTCCTCTTCTTTCTCTGTCTCTCTCTCTCTCTTTCTCTTCTGTCTTCTCTCTCTGTCTCTCTCTCTGTCCTCTCTCTCTCTCTCTGTCTCTCTCTCTCTCTCTCTCTGTCTCCCCTCTTCTCTCTCTGTCTCTCTCTCATTCTCTCTCTCTCTATCTCTTTTCCTCTCTATCTCTTTCTCTCTCTCTCTCTCTGATTCTCTCTCTCTCTCTCTCTCCCTCTCTCTCTGTCTGTCTATCTCTCTCTCTGTCTGTCTCTGTCTTTCTCCCTCTCTGTCTCTCTCTCCCTGTTTTTCTCTCTCTCTATCTCTTTCTCTCTCTATCTCTTTTCCTCTCTATCTCTCTCTCTCTCTGATTCTCTCTCTCTCTCTCTCCCTCTCTCTGTCTCTGTCTTTCTCCCTCTCTGTCTCTCTCTCCCTGTTTTTCTCTCTCTCTCTCTTGCTGTCTCTCTCTCTCCCTCACTTATCTCATTTGCTTTGTCTGTCTGTCTCTCATTACTCTCTGTCTCTCTTGCTGCCTTTTTCTCTCCCTCATTCTGGCTCACTCACTCTGTCTTTCTCTCTCTCTGTTTCTCACTCTGTCTCGCTGTGTCTCTGTCATTCTTTTCCTCCCACTATCACTGTTTCTCTGTTTTTCTCTCTCTGCCTCTCTCTTTGTCACTCTCTCTCTTTTCTTTCTCTCTGCCTCTCTCTAGTCTCTCTTTCTTTGTATCTCTCTCACTCTGTCTCACTCATTCTGACTTTCTCTCGCTCTCTCTCTGTCTTTCTGTCTCTCTTTCACTCTCTCT
Organism: Sphyrna mokarran; assembly: GCA_024679065.1. NCBI lineage: Eukaryota > Metazoa > Chordata > Chondrichthyes > Carcharhiniformes > Carcharhinidae > Sphyrna > Sphyrna mokarran. The sequence continues at coordinate 139,774 of JAGIQG010000040.1, read as the reverse complement.
GCCTCTTTGTTTCTCTCTCTCTCTGCCTCTCTCTCTATCACTCTCTCCCTCTCTCTCTCTATCTCTGTTTGTCTCTCTGTTTCTCTCTCCCTGTCTCTCTCTCTATCTTTGTGTATGTCTTTCTCTGTCTCTCTGTTTCTCTCTCTGTCTCTTTCTTTGTGTCTCTGTCTCTATCTTTTGCTCTCTGTTGTATTCTATCTTTGTCTCTCTCTCTCTCTATCTCTTTCCTTCTGTGTGTGTGTGTCTCTCTCTCTTTCTCTCTCGGTGTATCTCTTTCTCTGTCTCTGATTCTCTCCCTGTCTCTTCCTCTGCTCTATCTCTATCTTTCATTTTCTAACGTACTCTCTCTTTCTCTCTCTCTCTATCTCTTTCTTTCTCTCTCTTGCTTTGTCTGTGTGTGTGTGTGTGTGTGTGTGTGTGTGTGTGTGGTTGTTTGTGTGTGTGTGTGTTGTCTCTCTCTTTGTGTATCTGTTTCTCTCTCTCTCTCCCTGTCCCTTCCTCTGTCTCTCTATCTCTTGCTTTCTAACGTACTATGTGTTTGTCTCTCTCTCTCTCTATCTCTTTCTCTCTGTCTCTGTCTCTGTGCGTGTGTGTCTCTAAATTTCCAGCAGTCAGTCAGTCTCCCACGCTGTGGTTTGATTCGGAGGTTGGGGTGGGGGCAATGTGGAGGGATGCTGAGGCAGGCACCTCTCCGCTCCCCTCCTTTCATCCCCGGTTACAACCCTCCCTGGGTGTGCATTCAGGACAGCGGGGTTGGTGGGGTGGGGGGGGTTGGGGTGGGGGGGGGGGGGGGTGGGGGGGGGTGGTGGTGTGGGGGGGGGGGTGGTGGGGGGGGTGCGGTGGTAGGTGGGGGTGTGTGTGGGAGGAGTGGTGTGGGTAAAAGGGTGAATGCGTGGGAGCAAACCTTGAGCAGATACAACAAGACCCCTCCTGGGAGAGCCTAGGTTGGAAGGTTACTGTTTTGGTGCCCCTTACTTGAGAAAGGACACACTGGTGGTGCAGAGGAGATTCACCAGGTTGATTCCGGAGTTGAGAGGGTGGGCACCCCCTCCAGCGCCTGTGTATCCTTTCTCAAGGAAGGAGACCAAAACTGTACACAGTACCCCACCTTAGGGAGGGAGTTCCAGGATTTGGATCCCAGTTACAGTGAAGCAAGGGCCAATATATTTCTGGTCTGAGAGGGTAAACGCTGAGAGGATGGTTCTCTCCTCGTGGGAGAGTCCGGAACCAGAGGGCACAGCCTCAGGCACCAACCTGAGACTGAGATGGGGGAAGAATTTCTTCTCCCGGAGGGTTGGCAGTCTTTGGAACTCCTTGCCGCAGAGAGCTGTTGGGGGTGGGGGGGGTGGCGCAGAGACTTTGTGTGTATGTAAGAAGGAGATAGATACATTTTTTGAGGGAAGTATAGATTCCAGCGATGGTCCTGTTGACTGATGGCACTGGCTGGAGGGGCCGAATGGCCTCCTTCTGCACTCTGGGCACTCCATGAGAAAAGAGGGAATCTGGCCTACATCTGACTCCAGAACCCAGCAACAAACTAGTTGATTCTTTGGCCTGACAGAATCCTACGGTGCAGAGGAGGCCCTTCGGCCCATCAAATTTGCACCGATGCATGAAATGTCCTGACCTATCCGTCTAACCCCATTTACCAGCGCTTGGATGTGATGACGTACTAACCAAGGTGCTTTTCAAAGGATGTGAGACTTCTGCCTCCCTCCCCCACCCCCCAGACAGCGTATTCCAGACCATCCCCACCCTCGGGATTAAAAAAAAGTTTCCCCCACATTCCCCGCTAAACCTCCTGGCCCTCACCTTGAATCTTTGTCCCCTCATAACTGAACTTGCAACTGAGGGGAACAGCTGCTCCCTATCCACGCTGTCCATGCGCCCCATAAAGAACAAAGAACAAAACAGCACGGGAAACAGGCCCAACGAGCCCGCGCCGCCACCCCAATGTTCCCATCTCTATCCGTGATACCTGTCCATGTTCATAGATCTATGGATTAAAAACCAAATTTGAGACAATTTAGGGAGAATTTGTTTTGCCAGTTAGCCTAAGAGCACATCTTTGGGATGTGGGAGGAAACCGGAGCACCCGCAGAAAACCCAGCAAGCACGGGGAGAATGTGCAAACTCCCACAGACACAGGCCCCAAATCCATGTATCTGCACAGCACAGCGATAGTCACTGAGCTGTCGTGTTGCCCATCAAATGGTCCAGGTCAAGCGTACACTAACAACGTGAAGCACTAGGATACTCTTGAAAAAAATCCAAGAGCAGCCCTCTCACGACCCATCACGTGTGTGCCCCTTGTTAGACAACAAGGTGGACCAAAGCACCTGTAGGATAAAAACAAGTACATCAATATCATCATCTATTTTCACACTTCCCAGGGACTCCCAAGGCTCATGATCCCTATTTAAATCAGTTTTCTATACCCCTCCATTCCCATTCTGTTCATGTGCCCATCTAAGTATTTCTTAAATAACTCCAGAGTACCTGCCTCCACTACTTTTCTTGACAGCGCATTCCATACCCCCACCACCCTCTGTGTGAAAAAAACTCCCTCTAGCATCCAAATTATACCTTACTCCCCCTCATCCTAATCCCGTGACCCCTCGTGCTATTCGAGTCCATCCTAGGAAAAAGCTTAACCTCGTTTACTCTATCTATACCCCTCATAATCTTGTACACCTCTATTAGATCTCCTCTAAGTCTACGTCTTTCTAAGGAAAATAGCCCCAATTTGCTTAATCTCTCTTCGTAACTCAGACCTTCCATACCAGGCAGCATCCTGGTAAACCTCCTCTGCACTCTCTCCAGAGTCTCCACGTCCTTCCGGTAGTAAGGCGACCAGAACTGACGGAAGTGGGAACATTGGGGTGGCGGCGCAGGCTCGTTGGGCCGAAAGACCTGTTTCCCGTGCTGTTTTGTTCTTTGTTTTATATTCTGTGTTAAATTTACTCAGTGTCCCAGCATCCACTTTACTTTGGGGTAATTCTCCTCAACTCTGTTTTAAATTTGCTACCCTTTATCCTAAGACTATGACCTCTCCTCCTAGAAGTCTCCATATACGCCTCTATAATTCTCATGAGATTTTCCCCCCATTCGTCTGAACTCCAGTGAAAACAATCCTAACGTAGTCGTCATACATCAGTCCCGCCGTCCCCGGAATCAGCCTGGTAAACCTTCGCTGCACTCCCTCGAGAGCAAAGACATCCTTCCTCAGAAGAGGACACCAAAATTGCACACAATACTCTAGGTATGGTTTCACCAAGGCCCCTGTATAATTGTAACAACTCATCCCTACTCCTGTAATCCAAATCTCTCACAATGAAGGCCAATGGACCACAGATGGGGCGATTTGTTGGGTTTCTTGGGGGTTGTGGGAGGGGGGAGTACAGGTTGTTGGGACTGTGCCTTTAAGAGGCCAGGTTCAGGAGCTGATGACAGCATTGTAAAGGCTGTGGATCATACAGCAGTGACAGATTGCACCATCCTGCATGCGGGCAGAGCTCTAGGAGGGGGTTGGTGGAGGCGGAGAAGGAAGCAGGAGGAACCTCAATCCTCCCACTCACACTCACACAGAGAGAGAGAGAGAGAGAACGAGAGCAGTGAACCAGTACAAGAGGGAGCATCTGCGACTGGGCAGGATGGGACAGTGAGAAAGTGACAGAGAGAGAGAGGGGCAGAGGGACAAGGAAAGGTAGAGAGAGAGAGAGAAACAGAGACCAAGAGACAGAGACGGAGAGAGAGAGAGAAAGAGACAGAGAGAGAGGGGCAGAGGGACAAGGAAAGGTAGAGAGAGAGAAAGAAACAGAGACCAAGAGACAGAGACGGAGAGAGGGAGAGAAAGAGACAGAGAGAGAGAGAAAAACAGAGAAAGAAGAGACAGAGAGAAAGAGAGACAGATAAAGAGAAAAAAAAGAGAGACAGAGAGGTAAAGAGAGAGGAGTCAGAAAGAGACAGAGAGAAATGAAGAGAGAAAGAGATAGGGAGAGAGAAACAGAGAGAGAGAGAGACAGAGAGCATCAACGACAGAGAGAGAGAGATAGAGAGAAAGAGGCACGGATGAGGAAAGGCAGAGAGACACAGAGATAGAGACGAAAGAGAGTGAGACAGAGCAAGAGAGAGATAGAGAGAGAGGGAGAGATAGAGAGAAAAGCAGAGGTAAAGAGAGAGAGACAGAGAGAGAATGAGTTAATGAGAGAGGGAGAGAGATAGAGAGAGACATGGAGAGAGAGACGAAGAGAGAGACAGAGAGAGAGAGACAGAGAGAGAGAGAGACAGAGAATGAGTTAAAGAGAGAGGGAGAGAGATAGAGAGAGACATGGAGAGAGAGATGAAGAGAGATACAGAGAGAGAGAGACAGAGAGAGAGAGAGAATGTGTTAAAGAGAGAGGGAGAGAGTGACAGAGAGACTCAGAGAGAGAGAGAGACGAAGAGAGATACAGAGAGAGAGACAGAAAGGGGACAGAGAGAGAGAGAGAAGGGGAGATTTTTATTGTTTCCCCCCTCCCTGGCAGTAGATTGACCGTCGTGCTGCAGAAAGGTGAGAGGTCAGTGACTGACCCTCACCGATGCCCAGAGCTCGTGTGGGGAGGGCTCAGGGAGTGGATGGTGCGGTCGCCACACCGCAGCAGGAGCCTGTTGCTCTGTGATACCTGGCACAGACTGGGGAGGGCAGAGCAGATGGGCACAGTCCAAACCTGGCAAGTGTCACCAGAACAGACTGCAGAGAGGATGGTGGAATGAACATGCCTGGCTGGGCATGAGGGGGCGTTAGCTGGCACAGGCTAGGACAGCACAGGTTCACTGTCCTTCTTTAAGGAAAGATATGAATTAGCTGGAGGTGGTTAAATGATATCATAGAATCCTTACAGTGCAGTAGGAGGCAATTCGACCCATCACGTCTGTACCAACCACAATCGCACCTAGCCCCTATCCCTGTAAACCCAAATATTTACCCTGTCAATCCCTCTAACCGTTGCATCCCGGGACACTAAGGGACAATTTAGCATGGCCAATCCACCTAACCTGCACACCTTTGGATACTAAGGGACAATTTAGCATGGCCAATCCACCTAACCTGCACATCTTTGGACACTAAGGGACAATTTAGCATGGCCAATCTATCTAACGTGCTCATCTTTGGACTCTAAGGGACAATTTTCAATGGCCAATCCACCTAACCTGCACATCTTTGGACTGTGGGAAGAAACCAGAGCATCCGTAGAAAATTCACGCAGACATATGCAGACTCCACACAGCCAGTGACCTGAGCATTGAACCCGAATCCCTGGCACTGTGAAGCAGCAGTGCTAATCACTGTGCCACCATGCCGCCCCATATTCTGCACTCCTTTCCTTCTCCACTGTGTACTCTATGAATGGTATGATGAAGTAGAAAGAGTTGAGAGCTTCAAGTTTCTAGGTGCCCAGATCACCAAGACCCTGTTGCAGTCCCTCCGTGCCAACACTGTAGTTAAGGAAGTCCACCAATGCCTCTACTTACTCAGAAGATTGAGGAAATTTGGCACGTCAGCTACAACTCTGACCAGCTTTTACAAGATGCACCATAGAGAGCGTTCTTCCTGGTTGTATCACAGCTCGGTCTGGGCTCCTGCTCTGCCCAAGACCGCAAGGAACTACAAAGGATTGCGAATGTAGCCCAATCCATCACACAGCCTCCCGTCCATTGACTCTGTTTACACTTCCTGCTGCCTCGGGAAAGCAGCCAGCATAATCAACCCCACGCACTCTGGACATTCTCTCTTCCACCTTCTTCCATTGGGAAAAAGGTACAAAAGTCTGAGGTCACGTACCAACCGTCTCAAGAACAGCTCCATCCCCCCTGCCATCAGACTTTTGAATGGTGTATATGTGCATAGATCCCTGAAAGTAGGCAGTCAGGTCGAGAAGGTTGTTAAGAAGGCATATGGAGTCTTGGCTTTTATTGGTGGGGGGATTGAATTTCGGAGCCGCAACGTCATGTTGCAACTGTACAAAACTCTAGTGCGGCCGCACTTGGAGTATTGTGTGCAGTTCTGGTCCCCGCATTATAAGAAAGATGTGGAGGCATTGGAGAGGGTACAGAGGAGGTTTACCAGGATGTTGCCTGGTATGGAGGGCAGGTCTTATGAGGAGAGGCTGAGGGATTTGAGGTTGTTTTCGTTAGAAAGAAGGCGGCTAAGAGGAGACCTTATTGAAACATATAATATGATTAGAGGTTTAGATAGGGTGGACAGTGATAGCCTTTTTCCTAGGATGGAGAAAGCTAGCACGAGGGGACACAGCTTTAAATTAAGGGGTGATAGTTATAGGACGGATATCAGAGGTAGGTTCTTTACCCAGAGGGTGGTTAGGGAGTGGAATGCCCTGCCTGCAGCAGTTGTAGATGCGCCAAGTTTGGTGGCGTTTAAGAGGTTAGTTGATAAGTATATGGAAGAGAAGGAATGGTTTAGTTTGGAGGGGCATTGCTTTTTATATTGGTCGGCGCAACATCGAAGGCCGAAGGGCCTGTTCTGTGCTGTAATGTTCTATGTTCTATGGACCCATCTTATATTAAGCTGATCTGCCTCTACTCCCTGTCTATGACTTAACATTACATTCTGCATTCTCTCCTTTCCTTCTGCACTATGTACTCCATGAACAGTACGCTTTGTTTGTACAGTGCACAAGAAACGATACTTTTCACTTTATCCCAGTACGTGACAATAATAAAATCAAATCAAATCGCAAGTAGGTTTACATTAACGCTGCGATGAAGTTACTGTGAAAATCCCTGAGTTGCACACACTGTTTGGGTTACACTGGGGAAGAATTTAATATGGTCAATGCCACCCTAACCGCACGTCTTTCGGACTGTGGGAGGAAACCGGAGCACCCAGAGGAAACCCACGCAGACACGGGGAGAGAGAATGTACAGACCCTGCACAAACAGTGACCCAATCCGGGACTCGAACCTGGGTGCCTGGTTACGCGAGACAGCAGTGCTAACCAGCGTGCTCATACCCTCTCTCTCTTCTAATCTCCAGTGAATATAATCCTAACTGACTCAGTCTCTCCTCATGTGACAGACCTGCCATCCCAGGAATCAGCCTGATAAACCTTCGCTGCGCTTCCTCTGTAGCAAGGACATCCTTCCTCAGATAAGGACACCAAAACTGCACACAATACTCCAGCTGTAGCCTCACCAATGCCCTGTACAATTGCAGCAAAACATCCCTATATTCAAATCCTCTCACTATGAAGGCTAACTGCTTTACTTGTGCGCTTAGTTTCAGCGACTGATGCACGAGGACACTAAGGTCTCGCTGAGTATCCACCTCATAGAGTATCCACCTCATAGATCCACCTCATAGACCTCTCTCAATTTACACCCATTCAAGTAATAATTGTCTTCCTATTATTGTTACCAAAGTGGATAACCTCACATTTATCCACATTGTACTGCATCTGCCATGCAGATGCCCACACACTCAATCTATTCAAATCCCTCTGAAACATCTCTGCATCCTCCTCACAGCTCACCCTCCCGCCCAACTTTGTATCATCTGCAAACTTGGAGATAATACATTCAGTTCCCTCTTCCAAATCCATAGGACCATAGAACATTACAGCTCAGAAACAGGCCTTTCGGCCCTTCTTGTCTGTGCCGAACCATTTTTTGCCTCGTCCCACTGACCCTGCACTTGAACCATACCCCTCCACACCCCTCTCATCTATCCCAAGTTTTTATAGAACGTAGAACATAGAACATTACAGCACAGAACAGGCCCTTCGGCCTTCGATGTTGTGCCGACCAAAATAAAAAGCAATGCCCCTCCAAACTAAACCATTCCCTTCTCTTCCATAAACCTGTTCTGTGCTGTGGTGTTCTATGTTCTATGGACCCATCTTATATTAAGCTGATCTGCCTCTACTCCCTGTCTATGACTTAACACTACATTCTGCATTCTCTCCTTTCCTTCTGCACTATGTACTCCATGAACAGTACGCTTTGTTTGTACAGTGCACAAGAAACGATACTTTTCACTTTATCCCAGTACGTGACAATAATAAAATCAAATCAAATCGCAAGTAGGTTTACATTAACGCTGCGATGAAGTTACTGTGAAAATCCCTGAGTTGCACACACTGTTTGGGTTACACTGGGGAAGAATTTAATACATACATAATACATACCATGTTTTCTTACATGGTAAAAGTGAACCCGCTTTCACCACTTCATCTGGCAGCTCATTCCACACTCCCACCACTCTCTGTATGAAGAAGCACCCCCCCGCCTTAATGTTCTCTTTAAACTTCTCTCCTTTCTCCCTTAACCCATGCCCTCTGGGTTTTTCTCTCCCCTAGCCTCAGTGGAAAAAGCCTGCTTTCATTCACTCTATCAAAATCTTATACACCTCTATCAAATCTCCCCTCATTCTTCTACACTCCAGGGAATAAAGTCCAAACCTATTCAATTGCAGAAATAATAAATGTGTAGAGTATAGGGGAAATGGTAGGATTCTTAGTAGTCTAGATGAACAGAGGGATCTTGGTGTGTATGTGCATAGATCCCTGAAAGTAGGCAGTCAGGTCGAGAAGGTTGTTAGGAAGGCATATGGAGTCTTGGCTTTTATTGGTAGAGGGATTGAATTTCGGAGCCGCAACGTCATGTTGCAACTGTACAAAACTCTAGTGCGGCCGCACTTGGAGTATTGTGTGCAGTTCTGGTCCCCACATTATAAGAAAGATGTGGAGGCATTGGAGAGGGTACAGAGGAGGTTTACCAGGATGTTGCCTGGTATGGAGGGCAGGTCTTATGAGGAGAGGCTGAGGGATTTGAGGTTGTTTTCGTTAGAAAGGAGGAGGCTAAGAGGGGACCTTATCGAAACATATAAGATGATTAGAGGTTTAGATAGGGTGGACAGTGATAGCCTTTTTCCTAGGATGGAGAAAGCTAGCACGAGGGGACACAGCTTTAAATTAAGGGGTGATAGTTATAGGACGGATATCAGAGGTAGGTTCTTTACCCAAAGGGTGGTTCGGGAGTGGAATGCCCTGCCTGCAGCAGTTGTAGATGCGCCAGGTTTGGTGGCGTTTAAGAGGTTAGTTGATAAGTATATGGAAGAGAAGGGAATGGTTTAGTTTTGAGGGGCATTGCTTTTTATATTGGTCGGCGCAACATCGAAGGCCGAAGGGCCTGTTCTGTGCTGTAATGTTCTATGTTCTATGTTCTATCTCTCTCTCTGTAACTCAGCTTCTCAAGTCCCGGCAACATCCTTGTAGACCTTCTCTGCACTCTTTTCAATTTATTAATCATTACTATATAATGTGAACAGTTGGGGTCCGAGCACAGATTCCTGCAGAACCCCTGCCAACTCTTCTTATCTGCCACTGAGCTTTCTATCCATCTCAATCAAGACATTAACTGCAATCCCACGTGCTTCAACTTTACATAATAGTCTGTTATGTCAGACCTTGTCGAAAACCTCCTAAAAGTCTAAATTAACAACATCCACTAGTTCTCCTTACTCAACTCTACTGGTTGCATCCTCAAAGAATTCTGATAGATTTGTTGAGCACGATTTCGCTTTTGTAAATCCATGCTGACTTTGTCTGATTATAACACTGCCCTCCAAATGCCGAGTTATGAAATCCGCGTTAATGGACCGTAGCAACGTAGCCAGTACGGACATTACGCTTACTGGTGTAGAGGGAGCTTTACTCTGTATCTAACCCCGTGCCGTACCTGTCCTGGGAGTGTTTGATGGGGACAGTGTAGAGGGAGTTTTACTCTGTATCTAACCCCGTGCTGTACCTGTCCTGGGAGTGTTTGATGGGGGACAGTGTAGAGGGAGCTTTACTCTGTATCTAACCCCGTGCTGTACCTGTCCTGGGAGTGTTTGATGGGGACAGTGTAGAGGGAGTTTTACTCTGTACCTAACCCCGTGCTGTACCTGTCCTGGGAGTGTTTGATGGGGGGACAGTGTAGAAGGAGCTTTACTCTGTATCTAACCCCGTGCTGTCCCTGTCCTGGGAGTGTTTGATGGGGGGACAGTGTAGAAGGAGCTTTACTCTGTATCTAACCCCGTGCTGTACCTGTCCTGGGAGTGTTTGATGGGGACAGTGTAGAGGGAGCTTTACTCTGTATCTAACCTGTGCTGTACCTGTCCTGGAAGTGTTTGATGGGGACAGTGTAGAGGAAGCTTTACTCTGTATCTAACCCTGTGCTGTACCTGTCCTGGGAGTGTTTGATGGGGGAACAGTGTAGAGAACGCTTTACTCTGTATCTAACCCTGTGCTGTACCTGTCCTGGGAGTGTTTGATGGGGGGGACAGTGTAGAGGGAGCTTTACTCCGTATCTAACCCTGTGCTGTACCTGTCCTGGGAGTGTTTGATGGGGGGACAGTGTAGAGGGAGCTTTACTCTGTATCTAACCCCATGCTGTACCTGTCCTGGGAGTGTTTGATGAGGATAATGTTGAGGAACATTATCCCACTGTGCTGCCCTTAACTGAAATCTTGTCCTTGTCCAATGTACGACACGATGCCTGATTAAGTTATCCCTTTTGCTGAGAGCGTATTCCGATATTCCCTGACCTCCCCTTTGATGAAATGTTTTCAGAAAGTCAGCATTTTTGAAGTACATTGAAGGATTCGATCAGTGGTCTGTGAAACTTTGATTGAGTTGGAGCCTGTGTTGTGGAGTCTGGGGAATTCAAAATGCTCTGATGGCTGTCACATCTTTTGAGGCTATTTGCTCGTTCTCCGCCTCACAGAGTCAGGCAGATTAATTCAGAAAATTACTCCGACAAGATGTCTCAACTCCCACGGCGCAGGGTTCTCCACATCCAACATCACAGAACCCCACACAATCTCATACGGTAGCACAGTGGTTAGCACTGCTCCCTCGCAGTGCCAGGAACTCGGGTTGGATTCCCGGCTCGGGTCACTGTGTGTGTGAAGTTTGCACCTTCTCCCCATGTCTGCATGGGTTTCCTCCGGGTGCTCTGGTTTCCTCCCACAGTCCGAAAGACGTGCTGCTTAGGTGAATTGGACCGTACTAAACTCTCCCTCAGTGTAACCCGAACAGGCACTGGAGTGTGGGGACAAGGGGATTTTGACAGTATCCTCATTGCTGTGTTAATGGAAGCCAAAATGTGACAATAACACTCTATAAGTGAATTTAGTAAACTGTTTTCACCCTCTCCTCATAATGTGAGGGAATGTGGGCTATATTATTGAGTGTTACAGTGAGGGGGGTGTGGGGTATATCAGAGAGTGTTACAGTGAGGAGGTGTGGGGTATATCAGAGAGTGTTACAGTGAGGGGGTGTGGGGTATATCAGAGGTGTTACAGTGAGGGGGTGTGGGGTATATCAGAGAGTGTTACAGTGAGGGGGTGTGGGGTATATCAGAGGTGTTACAGTGAGGGGTGTGGGCTTGTATCAGAGAGTGTTACAGTGAGGGGGTGTGGGGTATATCAGAGAGTGTTACAGTGAGGGGGTGTGGGGTATATCAAGGTGTTACAGTGAGGGGTGTGGGGTATATCAGAGAGGTACAGTGAGGGGGTGTGGGGTATATCAGAGAGTGTTACAGTGAGGGGGTGTGGGGTATATCAGAGAGTGTTACAGTGAGGGGGTGTGGGGTATATCAGAGAGTGTTACAGTGAGGGGGTGTGGGGTATATCAGAGAGTGTTACAGTGAGGGGGTGTGGGGTATATCAGAGAGTGTTACAGTGAGGGGGTGTGGGGTATATCAGAGAGTGTTACAGTGAGGGGGTGTGGGGTATATCAGAGAGTGTTACAGTGAGGGGGTGTGGGGTATATCAGAGAGTGTTACAGTGAGGGGGTGTGGGGTATATCAGAGAGTGTTACAGTGAGGGGGTGTGGGTTTCAGAGAGTGTTACAGTGAGGGGGTGTGGGGTATATCAGAGTGTTTTCAGTGAGGGGGTGTGGGGTATATCAAGAGTGTTACAGTGAGGGAGTGTGGGGTATATCAGAGAGTGTTACGGTGAGGGGGTGTGGGGTATATCAGAGAGTGTTACAGTGAGGGGGTGTGGGGGTATATCAGAGAGTGTTACAGTGGGAGTGTGGCGTATATCAGAGAGTGTTACAGTGAGGGAGTGTGGGGTATATCAGAGAGTGTTACGGTGAGGGGGTGTGGGGTATATCAGAGAGTGTTACAGTGAGGGGGTGTGGGGGTATATCAGAGAGTGTTACAGTGAGGGAGTGTGGCGTATATCAGAGAGTGTTACAGTGAGGGAGTGTGGTGTGTATCTGAGTTACTGTAAGGGTGTTGTGGTGTGTATCTGAGTTATTGTGAGGGGGTTGTGGTGTGTATCTGAGTTACTGTGAGGGGATTGTGGTGTGTGTCTGAGTTTCTGTGAGGGGGTTGTGGTGTGTGTCTGAGTTTCTGTGAGTGGGTTGTGGTGTGTATCTGAGTTACTGTGAGGGAGTGTGGTGTGTATCTGAGTTACTGTGAGGGGTTGTGGTGTGTATCTGAGTTACTGTGAGCGGGTTGTGGTGTGTATCTGAGTTACTTTGAGGGGGTTGTGGTGTGTATCTGAGTTACTGTCAGGGGGTTGTGGTGTGTATCTGAGTTACTGTGAGGGGGTTTGGTGTGTATCTGAGTTACTGTGAGGGAGTGTGGTGTATATCTGAGTTACTGTGAGGGGGTTGTGGTGTGTATCTGAGTTATGTTGAGGGGGTTGTGGTGTGTATCTGAGTTATGCTGAGGGGGTTGTGGTGTGTATCTGAGTTACTGTGAGGGGGTTGGGTGTGTACTGAGTTACTGTGAGGGAGTGTGGTGTGTATCTGAGTTACTGTGAGGGGGTTGGTGTGTGTATCTGAGTTACTGTGAGGGAGTTGTGGTGTGTATCTGAGTTACTGTAGGGGGGTTGTGGTGTGTATCTGAGTTACTGTGAGGGGGTTGTGGTGTGTGCTGAGTTCTGTGAGGGGTTGTGGTGTGTGCTCTGAGTTACTGTGAGGGGTTGTGGTGTGTATCTGAGTTACTGTGAGGGGGTTGTGGTGTGTTTCTGAGTTACTGTGAGGGGTTGTGGTGTGTATCTGAGTTAGTGTGAGGGGTTGTGGTGGTGTGTTTCTGAGTTACTGTGAGGGGGTTGTGTGTGTATCTGAGTTACTGTGAGGGAGTGTGGTGTGTATCTAGTTTACTGTGAGGGGGTGTGGTGTGTTTCTGAGTTACTGTGAGGGGGTTGTGGTGTGTATCTGAGTTACTGTGAGGGGGTTGTGGTGTGCATCTGAGTTACTGTGAGGGGGTTGTGGTGTGTTTCTGAGTTACTGTGAGGGAATGTGGTGTGTATCTGAGTTAGTGTGAGGGGGTTGTGGTGTGTATCTGAGTTACTGTGAGGGAGTGTGGTGTGTATCTGAGTTACTGTGGGGGATTGTGGTGTGTTTCTGAGTTACTGTGAGGGGTTGTGGTGTGTATCTGAGTTATTGTGAGGGGGTTGTGGTGTGTATCTGAGTTACTGTGAGGGGGTTGTGGTGTGTTTCTGAGTTACTGTGAGGAATGTGGTGTGTATCTGAGTTAGTGTGAGGGGGTTGTGGTGTTCTGAGTTACTTGAGGAGTGGGTGTGTATCTGAGTTACTGTGAGGGGGTTGTGGTGTGTTTCTGAGTTACTGTGAGGGGGTTGTGGTGTGTATCTGAGTTTTGTGAGGGGTTGTGGTGTGATCTGAGTTACTGTGAGGGGGTTGTGGTGTGCATCTGAGTTACTGTGAGGGAATGTGGTGTGTATCTGAGTTACTGTGAGGGGTTGTGGTGTGCATCCGAGTTACTGTGAGGGAATGTGGTGTGTATCTGAGTTACTGTGAGGGGTTGTGGTGTGTATCTGAGTTACTGTGAGGGAATGTGGTGTGTATCTGAGTTACTGTGAGGGAGTGTGGGTGTATCTGAGTTACTGTGAGGGAGTGTGGTGTGTATCTGAGTTACTGTGAGGGAGTGTGGTGTGTATCTGAGTTACTGTGAGGGGTGTGGTGTGTATCTGAGTTGCTGTGAGGTGGTTGTGGTGTGTATCTGAGTTACTGTGAGCGGGTTGTGGTGTGTATCTGAGTTACAGTGAGGGGGTTGTGGTGCATATCTGAGTTACTGTGAGGGAGTGTGGTGTGTGTCTGAGTTACAGTGTTGGTGTATGGGGGTTGTAACATGTTGGAGTCGATATCTGATTTCAGGCTCCTTCTTGAACCTTCCCACTTGCTCCTTCGGCTGTTTCGATCTGTCCTTGCCTGAAGGTTGCTGAATTCCCCACGTGGCTCGCGGTGACAGCTGTCATTAGCTCTGGCGAGCGTGCATCCCACCAGGAATTTGGCCCATTCCCCGTTCCCCCTGGGCTCTGCATCCTCTGTGGATTCCTCCTCTCTGGAATCTCCGAGTCAACTTCAGGTGCAACTTGCCATTTCAATACCATTTAAACAACACCCCCTCCCGCCCCCAATATATTTCTGATCAAATATTGCACACAATGACAGCTAAGCACTAATTGGCCCTACAATGTATCAGTGACGGAGCGGACAGAGTGTGTGTGCGTGTGTGTGTGCACTAGAGTGTGTGTGAGAGAGAGACAGCGAGACAGCGAGAGAGAGAGAGACGTGGTAGAGAGTTATTTCCAGAGATCAGGCACACCCCAGGCAATTCCACCGATGGCTATCAGTCGAATCAGATCATCAGATATGGTGGCACAGTGGTTAGCCCTGCTGCCTCACAGCGCCAGAGACCTGGATTCGATTCCTGGCTCGGGCCACTGTCTTGTGCAGAGTCTGCACATTCTCCCCGTGTCTGCGTGGGTTTCTTCCGGGTGTTCCGGTTTCCTACCACAGTCCGAAAGACATAGAACATAGAACATAGAACATAGAACATTACAGCACAGAACAGGCCCTTCGGCCTTCGATGTTGTGCCGACCAAAATAAAAAGCAATGCCCCTCCAAACTAAACCATTCCCTCTCTTCCATATACTTATCAATTAACCTCTTAAACGCCACCAAACTTGGCGCATCTACAACAGCTGCAGGCAGGGCATTCCACTCCCTAATCACTCTTTGAGTAAAGAACCTACCTCTGATATCCGTCCTATAACTCATACCCCTTAATTTAAAGCTGTGTCCCCTCGTGCTAGCTTTCTCCATCCTAGGAAAAAGGCTATCACTGTCCACCCTATCTAAACCTCTAATCATCTTATATGCTTCAATAAGATCCCCTCTTAGCCGCCTCCTTTCTAACGAAAACAACCTCAAATCCTTCAACCTCTCTTCATAGGACCTGCCCTCCATACCAGGCAACATCCTGGTAAAGGATGCCTGGTAAACTAGACATGCTAGTTCGATGGATTGGCCGTGCTAAATTGCCCCTTAGTGTCCAAAGATGTGGAGATTAAGTGGATTGGCCATGCCAAATTGTCCCTTAGAGTCCATAGATGTGCAGGTTAGGTGGGTTGGCCATGCTAAATTGTCCCTTAGTGTCCAAAGATGTGCAGATTAGGTGGATTAGCCATGCTAAATTGCCACTGAGTTCCAAAGATGTGCAAGTTAGGTAGATTGGCCATGCTAAATTGTCCCCTTAGTGTCCAAAGATGTGTGGGTTAGGTGGATTGGCCATGCTAAATTGTCCTTTAGTGTCCAAAGATGTGCGGGTTAGGTGGATTGGCCATGCTAAATTGTCCTTTAGTGTCCAAAGATATGCAGGTTAGGTGGATTGGCCATGCTAAATTGTCCCCTAGTGTCCAAAGATGTCCAGGTTATGTGGATTGTCCCTGCTAAATTGTCCCCTAGTGTCCTGGGATGTACAGATTAGGTGGATTGGCCATGCTAAATTGTCCCTTAGTGTCCAAAGATGTACATAGAACATAGAACAATACAGCACAAAAAAACCCTTCGGCCCACAAGTTGCGCCGATCACATCTACCAATCCACAGACCTATCTATAACCCCCTATCCTATTCGTTTCCATATACTCATCCAGAAGTCTCTTAAAAGACCCCAGTGAGTTTGCCTCAACAACCTCCGACCGCAGTCGGTTCCATTCACTCACCACCCTCTGAGTGAAAAACCTACCCCTGGCATCTTCTTTGTATTTGCTTCCCTGCACCTTAAATCTGTGTCCTCTCGTAGTGACCATTTCAGCTCGGGGAAATAGTCTCTGATAGTCCACCCTATCTATCCCTCTCACCATTTTATAAACCTCTATCAGGTCGCCTCTCAACCTACGTCTCTCCAGTGAGAAGAGTCCCAGCTCCCTCAACCTATCTTCATAAGGCCTGCCTCCCGATCCAGGCAGCATCCTTGTAAATCTCCTCTGAACTCTCTCAATAGCCTCTACATCCTTCCTATACGAGGCGACCAGAACTGCGCACAGTACTCCAAGTGGGGTCTGACAAGAGTCTTATAGAGCTGCATCATTACCTCCTGACTCCTGAACTCTATTCCTCGATTAATGAAGGCCAGTACACCGTACGCCTTCTTGACCACTTCCTCCACCTGCGAGGCCGATTTAAGAGTCCTATGGACCCGGACCCCGAGATCCTTCTGCTCTACAACACAGCTAAGACTCCTACCCCTTATATTGTACTCCTTCATCCCATTATTCCTGCCAAAATGGACCACTACACATTTATCTGCGTTGAAGTCCATCTGCCACTTCTCCGCCCAGTCTTGCATCCTGTCTATGTCCCGCTGCAACTTTTGGCATCCCTCCAGACCATCCACAACACCACCGACCTTTGTATCGTCGGCGAACTTGCTAACCCATCCCTCCACTTCCTCATCCAGGTCATTTATGAAAATGACAAACAGCAGGGGTCCCAGAACAGATCCCTGGGGCACTCCACTGGTTACCGACCTCCATGCAGAACCAGACCCATCCACAACCACTCTCTGCCTTCTGCCGGCAAGCCAGTTCTGGATCCACGAGGCCAAAGTCCCTTGGATCCCATGCCCTCTTACCTTCTCCAGAAGCCTTGCATGTGGGACCTTATCAAACGCCATACTAAAGTCCATGTACACTACGTCCACCGCCCTTCCTTCGTCAATGTGTTCAGTCACATTTTCGAAGAACTCAACTAGGCTCGTAAGGCATGACCTGCCCTTGACAAAACCATGCTGACTATTTCTAATCAGTCCAAACTTCTCCAAATGTTCATATATCTTATCCCTCAGAAGCCTCTCCATCAGCTTACCAACCACTGAAGTCAAACTCACCGGTCGGTAATTTCCTGGACTATCCCTGTTCCCTTTCTTAAAGATAGGAACCACATCCGCAATCCTCCGGAACCTCTCCCGTTTCCATGGACGACGCAAAGATCATCGCCAGGGGCTCTGCAACCACTTCCCTCACCTCCCACAATAACCTGGGGTACATCCCATCCGGTCCCGGCGACTTGTCTATCTTGATAGAATTTAACAGGTCTAACACATCCTCTTTCCTAACATCCACATACTCAATCTTTTCCGTATGCCTCAAACCTGCAGTGCAATCTCCCAGTTCACTTTCCACCGTGAATACCGAGGCAAAGTACTCGTTAAGCACCTCTGCCATTTCTTCCGGATTCACACAGACTTTTCCCCCTTCACCTTTTATAGGTCCTATCCCTTCTCTTCTCATCCTTTTACTTTTCACATATTTGTAGAAGGCCTTGGGATTCTCCTTAATCTTACCTGCCAAGGCCTTCTCATGACCCCTTTTGGCTCTCCTAATTTCCTTTTTAAGTTCCCTTCTACACACCTTATACTCCTCTAGATCCCTAACATCCCCGAGCTCTCTGAACCTTTTATATACCTTTTTTTCCTTCCTAACTAGGTTCACCTTCGTGCACCAAGGTTCACGCATCCTACCTAAACCTCCTTGACTCCTCGGGACGTTGTCTTGAAGTGCCCCAGACAAACATTCCTTGAAAATCCGCCATTTTCCTTCTGTACTCTTCCCCAAGAACACCTCCTTCCAGTTTATGCATCCAATTACCTACCCTGGCTCATTAGCAAGCACCAGGTCAAGTACAGGCTCTCCTCTCGTAGGCTTTTCCACGTACTGTGTCAGGAAACCTTCCTGAACACACCTTACAAACTCCACACCATCCAAACCCCTTACCCTTGGGATATTCCAGTTGATGTTTGGGAAATTGAAATCTCCCATCACGACAACCCTGTTATTTCTAAATCTGTCTAGGATCTGTTTCCCTATCTGCCCCTCAAGTCCCCTGTCACTATTGGGCGGCCTATAGAATACACCCAGCAAAGTTATTGAGCCTTTGCTGTTCCTAACTTCCACCCTCAGAGACTCCGTAGACAATCCCTCCCCGTCTTCCACCTTCTCTACAGCCATGACACTGTCCCTGATCAACAGTGCCACACCACCTCCTCTTTTGCCCCCAACCCTGTCCCTCCTGAAGCACCTGAATCCCGGCACCTGAAGTACCCAGTCCTGTCCCTGAGACAACCAAGTCTCTGTAATGGCCACCACATCACACTCCCAAGCAGCAATCCACGCCCTAAGCTCATCTACCTTATTTACTACACTCCTGGCATTAAAATAGACACACCTCAGCCCCTCAGTCAGGATATTTCCCTTTTCCACCACCTGCCTAACCCCCCTCTCAGAGTGCCTACAGTCCTTCCCTACCTGGGAACTAACCTCCTTATTCACCGTCCCATCAGTATTCCCACCCCCCAGCTTTTCTAGTTTAAAGATCCCCCAGTAGCCCTAGCTAGTCTACCTGCCAAGATATTAGTCCCCCTAGGGTTCAAGTGCCACCCGTCCTTACTGTACAGGTCACACCTGCCCCTAAAGAGGTCCCAATGATCTATGAACCTGAATCCCTGCCCCCTGCTCCAGTCCCTCAGCCATGCATTCATCCTCCACCTCATTTGATTCCTGCTCTCATTCTCCCGAGGCAGGTAATTGTACAGGTTAGGTGGATCGGCCATGCTAAATTGTCCCTTAGTGTCCAAAGATGTGCAGATTAGGTGGATCGGCCATGCTAAATTGTCCCTTAGTGTCCAAAGATGTGCAGGTTAGGTGGATTGGCCGTGCTAAATTGTCCCTTAGTCTCCAAAGATGTGCAGATTAGGTGGATTGGCCATGCTAAATTGTCCCTTAGTGTCCAAAGATGTGCAGATTAGGTGGATTGGCCATGCTAAATTGTCCCTTAGTGTCCAAAGATGTGCAGATTAGGTGGATCGGCCATGCTAAATTGTCCCTTAGTGTCCAAAGATGTACAGGTTAGGTGGATCGGCCGTGCTAAATTGTCCGTAGGTCCAAAGATGTGCCGTTAGGTGGATTGGCCAGGGAATTGTCCCTTAGTGTCCAAAGATGTGCAGATTAGGTGGATTGGCCATGCTAAATTGTCCCTTAGTGTCCAAAGATGTGCAGGTTAGGTGGATTGGCCATGCTAAATTGTCCCTTAGTGTCCAAAGATGTGCAGGTTAGGTGGATTGGCCATGCTAAATTGTCCCTTAGTGTCCAAAGATGTGCAGGTTAGGTGGATTGGCCATGCTAAATTGTCCCTTAGTGTCCAAAGATGTGCAGGTTAGGTGGATTGGCCATGCTAAATTGTCCCTTAGTGTCCAAAGATGTGCAGATTAGGGTGGATTGGCCATGCTAAATTGTCCCTTAGTGTCCAAAGATGTGCAGGTTAGGTGGATTGGCCATGCTAAATTGTCCCTTAGTGTCCAAAGATGTGCAGGTTAGGGTGGATTGGCTGCGCTAAATTTTCCTTAATGTCTAATTGGATAAATATGTGGAGTTATGGGAATTGTGATCAGTGCAGACTTGATGGGGCCAAATGGATTCCTTCTGTACCGTAGGGGTTTTAGGATTCAATGACCCCTGATCGGATTTCCCACCATCCATCTGCCTACCTGCGCGACATTGTAAAATTGGGGCTGAACTGTCACGTCTGCTCACCCTGTGGATGGGTTTGAACAGGATGTCAGGGGCCTCCTGCACTCAGTGTTCTCCGAGCGTTGAAGGATCCCGTGATGCACTCTTGCCGTGTTTCACGACTAAGGTAGTCTTGTCTCCCCTTGCCAGGAGAGCACATTTAACTCTGGTGTGATAGAACATTGAAGTAGGACAAGAACTGGACCTTTCAGCCCACCCTGTTGTGCTGAGCTAGAACCCAAATTAAACTAATCCTTTCTGCCTGCCTTTGCTGCCTATGCCTCTATTCCTTCCATATCCACGTGCTTATCTAAAAGCCCCTTAAACGCCCTTATCACATCTGCCTCCCCCCCCCATCCTGGGCAGTGTGTTCCACACACTCTGTGTAATAAAAACCCTGCCCCTCCTTTGAACCCCCCCCCCCCCCCCCACCCCACCCGCTCTCTCACCTTAAATGTCAGCCTCCTGTAGTATTGGACATTTCAACTCTGGGAAAAAAGATTCTGACCGTCAACCCTATCTATCTCTCATCATTTTTATAGACTGTTATCAGGTCTCCCCTCAGCCTTCAGGGAAAACAATCCGAGTTTATCCAGCCTCTCCCTTAGAGCTCACACCCTCTAATCCAGGCAGCATCCCGGGAAACCTCTTCTCCAACCCTCTCCCAAGCCCCCACATCCTCACTACAATGCGACGACCAGAATTGAATACAATACTCTATAAGTGTGGCCCAACCAAAGGTTTATAAAATCATAGAATCCTACAGTGCAGAAAGAGTCTGCATCATACACAACCCACCCAGGCCCTACCCCCATATCTTATACCCACTAATCGCTAGCACGAGGGGACACAGCTTTAAATTAAGGGGTGATAGTTATAGAACATAGAACATAGAACATTACAGCACAGAACAGGCCCTTCGGCCTTCGATGTTGTGCCGACCAAAATAAAAAGCAATGCCCCTCCAAACTAAACCATTCCCTTCTCTTCCATATACTTATCAATTAACCTCTTAAACGCCACCAAACTTGGCGCATCTACGACAGCTGCAGGCAGGGCATTCCATTCCCTAATCACTCTTTGAGTAAAGAACCTACCTCTGATATCCGTCCTATAACTCATACCCCTTAATTTAAAGCTGTGTCCCCTCGTGCTAGCTTTCTCCATCCTAGGAAAAAGGCTATCACTGTCCACCCTATCTAAACCTCTAATCATCTTATATGCTTCAATAAGATCCCCTCTTAGCCGCCTCCTTTCTAACGAAAACAACCTCAAATCCTTCAACCTCTCTTCATAGGACCTGCCCTCCATACCAGGCAACATCCTGGTAAACCTCCTCTGTACCCTCTCCAATGCCTCCACATCTTTCTTATAATGTGGGGGGACCAGAACTGCACACAATACTCCAAGTGCGGCCGCACTAGAGTTTTGTACAGTTGCAACATGATGCTGCGGCTCCTAAATTCAATCCCCCTGCCAATAAAACTAAGACGGATATCAGAGGTAGGTTCTTTACCCAAAGGGGTTCGGGAGTGGAATGCCCTGCCTGCAGCAGTTGTAGATGCGCCAAGTTTGGTGGCGTTTAAGAGGTTAGTTGATAAGTATATGGAAGAGAAGGGAATGGTTTAGTTTGGAGGGGCGTTGCTTTTTATATTGGTCGGCGCAACATCGAAGGCCGAAGGGCCTGTTCTGTGCTGTAATGTTCTATGTTCTATGTTCTAACCTACACATCCCTGGACACTGAGGGACAATTTCTTAGTAAGGCCAATCAACCTAACCCACACATCTTTGGACTGTGGGAGGAAAACCGGAGGAAACCCAGGCAGACACGAGGAGAATGTGCAAACTCCACACTGACAGTGACCCGAGGCCGAAAATTGAACCCAGGACCCTGGAGCTGTGAAGCAGCAGTGCTAACCACTCTGCTACCGTGCCATCCCTATTCCTGCAAAAGCTATGACTCTGCAACATGACTACTTGACTCTTGTACTCAATGCCCCGACTAATAACAAAGAACAAAGAGGTTAGTTGATAAGTATATGGAAGAGAAGGGAATGGTTTAATTTGGAGGGGCATTGCTTTTTATATTGGTCGGCGCAACATCGAAGGCTGAAGGGCCTGTTCTGTGCTGTAATGTTCTATGTTCTATGTTCTAACAAAGAACAAAACAGCACGGGAAACAGGCCCTTCGGCCCAACGAGCCCGCGCCGCCACCCGATGTTCCCACCTCTACCCGCGATCCCTGTCCACGTTTATAGATCTATGGATTAAAACCAATTTGAGACAATTTAGGGAGAATTTGTTTTGCCAATCAGCCTAAGAGCACATCTTTGGGATGTGGGAGGAAACCGGAGCTCCGGAGAAAACCCACACAAGCCGGGGAGAATGCGCAAACTCCCACAGACACAGGCCCAAATCCATGTATCTGCACAGCACAGCGATAGTCACTGAGCTGTCGTGTTGCCCATCAAATGTCCAGGTCAAGTGTACACTAACAACGTGAAGCACTAGGATACTCTCGAAAAAAAAATCCAAGAGCAGCCCTCTCACGACCCATCGCGTGTATGCCCCTCGTTAGACAACAAGGTGGACCAAAACTCCTGTATGATAAAAACAAATACATCAATATCATCATCTATTTACACACTTCCCAGGGACTCCCAATGCTCATGATCTCTATTTTAAATCAGTTTTCTATACCCCTCCATTCCCATTCTGTTCATGTGTCCAACCTTTTTCAATTATAAGAAGAGGCTGGATAGATTGGGAGCTTTTTCCCCTTGGAATGGGCAGGGTGATGAGGGGGTGAACTTTCCGTAATGTGGTGACCAGAATTGGACTCAACATTGTAGAAGTGTGGCCTCAATGTTTTATATGATTACGGTTATTTATTTTTTTAACCTGTTCCCTCACGCTGCAGGATACGCATCGCACAAGTAGGCCTCGGTCGGAGCCTGTGATAGGGACAGTAATGAGAGGGGAAAATCACTCGATCACTGCACTCTCTCTCTCTCTCCCTGTTTTCCACAAAGCTGCAAAGGAAAGTCTTTGTAATCAAGGTCTCCTTCGTATTGCCAAGGTGTGTAACCGCTCTGTGTGGCCTATCCAGGCTAACCTTGAAGGGCGGGCCACCTCGCCCTGGCAACCCGCCCCTCACCCACACCCCCCCGCCCGTCACAACCCCACTACTCCCCACCTTCTGCTTCCTTGAGGTTAAGGAATGAGGCTAGGTGGGATGGCACGGTGGGTTGGCACTGCTGCCTCACTGCTCCAGGTACCTGGGTTCGATTCCCGGCTCGGGCCACCGTCGGTGTGGAGTCTGCACGTTCTTCCCGTGTCTGCATGGGTTTCTTCCGACTGCTCCGGTTTCCTCCCACAGTCCGAAAGGTGGATTGGCCGTGGCAAATTGACCATTAGTGTCAAGGGGAAAAGATGTGGTGCTAAAGGGGTAGGGTCTGGATTGTTGTTGGCACAGGTTTGATGGGCTGAGTGGTCCCCTCCTATATTCGACTGGAATATCCCAAGGGTAAGGGGTTTGGATGGGGAGGAGTTTGTTAGGTGTGTTCAGGAGGGTTTCCTGACACAGCACGTGGACAAGCCTAAGAGAGGAGAGGCTGTACTGGACCTGGTACTAGCTAATGAACCAGGACAGGTGATGGATCTCTCGGTAGGAGAGCATCTTGGGGATGGAGATCATAATTCTATCTCCTTCACCCTTGCATTGGAAAAGGTTAGGATCAGGCAGGCTAGGAAGGTGTTTGTCTGGAATAAGGGGAAATATGAAGACATCAGGCAGATGTTGGGGTGAATAAACTGGAAGGAGGTGTTCTTGGGGAAAAGCACAGAAGGAAGGTGGCAGATATTCAAGGAATGCTTGTCTGGAGCTTTGCACGACAACGTTCCAGTGAGACAAGGAGGTTTTGGTAGGACGCGGAAACCGTGGTGCACGAAGGCTGTGGTGAACATAGTCAGGAAGAAAAGAAAGGTGTATAAAAGGTTCAAAGAGCTAGGAGATGTTGGGGATCTAGAGAAGTATAAGGCTTGTAGAAGAGAGCTTAAAAAGGAAATTAGGAGAGCCAGAAGGGGTCATGAAAAGGCCTTGGCTGGTAGGATTAAGGAGAATCCCAAGGCCTTCTACAAATATGTGAAAAGTAAAAGGATGAGAAGAGAAGGGATAGGATCTATAAAAGGTGAAGGGGGAAAAATCTGTATCGAACCGGAAGAAATGGCAGAGGTGCTTAATGAGTACTTTGCCTCAGTATTCACGGTGGAAAGTGATCTGGGAGGATGCACTACAAGTTTGCAGCAGACTGAAAAGATTGAGTATGTAGATATTAAGGAAGCAGATGTGTTAGAACTTTTAAATGCTATCAAGATAGACAAGTCTCTGGGACCAGATGGGATGTACCCCAGGTTATTGTGGGAGGTGAGGGATGTCATTGCAGAGACCCTGGCGATGATCTTTGCGTCGTCGATGGAGACGGGAGAGGTTCCGGAGGATTGGAGAATTGCGGATGTGGTCCCTATTTTCAAGAAAGGGAACAGGGATAGTCCTGGAAATTACCGACCGGTGAGTCTGACTTCAGTGGTTGGTAAGCTGACGGAGAGGCTTCTGAGGGACAAGATTTACGAGCATTTGGAGAAGTTTAGGTTGATTAGAAATAGTCAACATGGTTTTGTAAAAGGCAGGTCGTGCCTTATGAGCTTAATTGAGTTCTTCGAAAATGTGACTGAACACATTGACGAAGGAAGAGCAGGGGACGCGGTGTACATGGACTTCAGCAAGGCATTTGACAAGGTCCCACATGCAAGACTTCTTGAGAAGGTGAGAGGCCATGGGATCCAAGGGCTTTGGCCTTGTGGATCCAGAACTGGCTTGCCTGCAGAAGGCAGAGGGTGGTTGTGGATGGCTCTTTTTCTGCATGGAGGTCGGTCACCAGTGGAGTGCCCAGGGATCTGTTCTAGGACCCTTGCTGTTTGTCATTTTCATAAATGACCTGGATGAGGAAGTGGAGGGATGGGTGAGTAAGTTCGCCGATGACACGAAGGTCGGTGGTGTTGTGGATGTCTGGAGGGATGTCAAAAGTTGCAGCAGGACATCGACAGGATGCAAGACTGGGCGGAGAAGTGGCAGATGGACTTCAACGTGGATAAATGTGTTGTGGTCCATTTTGGCAGATCCAACGGAATGAATGAGTACACTATCAAAGGTAGGAGTCTTAGCTGTGTGGAAGAGCAGAGGGATCTTGGGGTCCGGGTCCAGAAGACTCTCAAATCGGCCTCCCAGGTGGAGGATGTGGTTAAGAAAGCTTACGGTGTACTGGCCTTCATTCATCGAGGGATTGAGTTCAGGAGTCAGGAGGTAATGCTACAGCTTTATAGGACCCTTGTCAGACCACACTTGGAGTACTGTGCGCAGTTCTGGTCGCCTCTCTATAGGAAGGACGTGGAAGCTATTGAAAGGGTGCAGAGGAGACTTACAAGGATGTTGCCTGGATTGGGAGGCATGCCTTATGAAGACAGGTTGAGGGAGCTGGGACTGTTCTCCCTGGAGAGACGAAGGTGGAGAGGCGACCTGATAGAGGTTTACAAGATGTTGAGAGGAATAGATAGGGTGGACTCTCAGAGACTATTTCCCCGGGCTGAAATGGTCGCGACGAGAGGGCACAGATTTAAGGTGCAGGGAAGCAAGTACAGAGGGATGCTAGGGGAAAGTTTTTCACTCAGAGGGTGGTGAGTGAATGGAATCGGCTGCTGTCGGTGGTGGTTGAGGCGAACTCGCTGGGGTCTTTTAAAAGACTTCTGGATGAGTATATGGGATCCAATGGGATTGGGGGTTATAGATAGGTCTATGGCTGGGTAGGTTTTTGATGTGTTCGGCGCAACTTGTGGGCCGAAGGGCCTGTTTGTGCTGTAGTGTTCTATGTTTTATGTTCTATATGTAGGGAGTCTATCTATGGGATAGTGAGAATGTGGAGCGGGGCAAAGGGGGTCACGTTTTGGACTCTGTATCTAAGGAAGAACGTGCTGGTCTTGGAAAGGATCTAGGGAAGATTCACAAGAATGATCCCTGGAATGAAGAGCTTGTCGTATGACGAACGGTTGGGGACTCTGAGTCTGTACTCGTTGAAGTTTAGAAGGATGAGGGGGGATCTTATTGAAACTTACAGGATACTGTCAGGCTCTGGATATAGTGGATGTGGAGAGGATGTTTCCACGAGCAGGAAAAACTAGAACCAGAGGTCACAACCCTAGGCTGAAGGGACGATTCTTTAAAACAGAGATGAGGAGGAATTTCTTCCGTGGATCTCTTTGCCACAGCAGAAGGCTGTGAAGGTCGGGACATTGAGTGTCTTTAAGACAGAGATAGATAGGTTCTGGATTAATAAGGGGACCAGGAGTCATGGGGAGAATGAGGATGAGAAAAATATCAGCCACGATTGAATGGAGGAGCAGACTCAATGGGCCGAGTGGCCTATTCTGCTCCTATGTCTCATTGTCTTAGGGTGTACAGGACGTTACGACCCTCAGACCTGAGCTGTCAGGGCATGAAATCACGGCTGATCACAGCATAAGCGTACTCAAACTCACTCAAACACACACACACACACACACACACACACACACACCCACTGTCTCACACTCTCTCTTTCTAACACACACAAACACTCTCTCACTCTCTCTCTCTAACACACACACACACTAACTCTCTCACACTCTCTCTCTTTAACACACACACAAACACTCTCTCACACTCTCTCTCTCTAACACACACACAAACACTCTCTCACACTCTCTCTCTTTCTAACACACACACAAACACTCTCTCACACTCTCTCTCTCTAACACACACACAAACACTCTCTCACACTCTCTCTCTTTCTAACACACACACAAACACTCTCTCACACTCTCTCTTCTAACACACACAACACCTTTTTCTTTCTAACCACACACAAACACTCTCTCACTCTCTCTCTCTTTCTAACACACACACTCACTCTCTCACACTCTCTCTTTTCTAACACACACACTCACTCTCTCACACTCTCTCTTATAACACACACACAAACACTCTCTCACTCTCTCTCTCTAAACGCACACACACACAAACACTCTCTCACACTCTCTCTTTCTAACACACACACAAACACTCTCTCACTCTCTCTCTCTAACAACACACACAACAAAACACTCTCTCACACTCTCTCTTTCTAACACACACACAAACACTCTCTCACTCTCTCTCTCTAACACACACACACACAAACACTCTCCCACACTCTCTCTCTTTCTAACACACACACTCACTCTCTCACACTCTCTCTTTCTAACACACACACAAACACTCTCTCACTCTCTCTCTCTCACACACACACACAACACTCTCCAACTCTCTCTTTCTAACACACACACTCACTCTCTCACACTCTCTCTTCTAACACTCACACAAACACTCTCTCACTCTCTAACACACACACACACAAACTCTCTCACACTCTCTCTTTCTAACACACAAACACTCTCTCACTCTCTCTCTCTAACACACACACACACTAAATCTCTCACACTCTCTCTTTCTAACACACACCCACTGTCTCACACTCTCTCTTTCTAACACACAAACACTCTCTCACTCTCTCTCTCTAACACACACACACACTAAATCTCTCACACTCTCTCTTTCTAACACACACACAAACACTCTCTCACACACTCTCTTTCTAACACACAAACACTCTCTCACTCTCTCTCTCTAACACACACACACACTAAATCTCTCACACTCTCTCTTTCTAACACACACACAAACACTCTCTCACACACTCTCTTTCTAACACACACACACTCTCTCACACTCTCTCTCTAACACACACACAACATCTCTCACACCTCTCTTTCTAACACACACCCACTGTCTCACACTCTCTCTTTCTAACACACAAACACTCTCTCACTCTCTCTCTCTAACACACACACACTCTCTCACTCTTTCTTCAACACACACCCACTGTCTCACACCTCTCTTTCTAACACACACACAAACACTCTCTCACACACTCTCTTTCTAACACACAACACCCACTCTCTCTCTCTAACACACACACACCTAAATCTCTCACACTCTCTCTTTCTAACACACACACAAACACTCTCCACACACTCTCTTCTAACACACAAACCTCTCTCACTCTCTCTCTCTAACACACACCACCTAAATCTCTCACACTCTCTCTTTCTAACACACACACAAACACTCTCCACACACTCCTTTCTAACAACACCCACTGTCTCAACTCTCTCTTTCTAACACACACACAAACACTCTCTCACACACTCTCTTTCTAACACCATACACCCACTCTCTCACACTCTCTCTTTCTAACACACACACACACACTCTCTTACACTCTCCCTCTCGAACACACACACACAAACACTCTCTCACACTCTCTCTTTCTAACACACACACAAACACTCTCTGACACTCTCTCTTTCTAACACACACACAAACACTCTCTCACTCTCTTTCTAACACACACACACACAAACTCTCTCACACTCTCTCTTTCTAACACACAAACACTCTCTCACTCTCTCTCTAACACACACACACACTAAATCTCTCACACTCTCTCTTTCTAACACACACACAAACACTCTCTCACACACTCTCTTTCTAACACACAAACACTCTCTCACGCTCTCTCTCTAACACACACACACACTAAATCTCTCACACTCTTTCTTTCTAACACACACCCACTGTCTCACACTCTCTCTTTCTAACACACAAACACTCTCTCACTCTCTCTCTCTAACACACACACACACTAAATCTCTCACACTCTTTCTTTCTAACACACACCCACTGTCTCACACACTCTCTTTCTAACACACAAACACTCTCTCACTCTCTCTCTCTAACACACACACACACTAAATCTCTCACACTCTTTCTTTCTAACACACACCCACTGTCTCACACTCACTCTTTCTAACACACACACAAACACTCTCTCACACACACTCTTTCTAACACACACACACCCACTGTCTCACACTCTCTCTTTCTAACACACACACAAACACTCTCTTACACTCTCTCTTTATAACACACACACATTCACTCTCTCACACTCTCTCTTTCTAACACACACACACAAACACTCTCTCAAACTCTCTCTTTCTAACACACACACAAACACTCTCTCACTCTCTCTTTCTAACACACACACACTCACTCTCTCACACTCCCTCTATCTAACACACACAAACACTCTCTCACACTCTCTCTTTCTAACACACACACAAACACTCTCTCACTCTCTCTGTTTCTGACACACACACACTCACTCTCTCACAGTCTCTCTTTCTAACACACACACAAACACTCTCTCACACTCTCTCTTTCTAACACACACAAACACTCTCTCTCTCTTTCTAACACACACACAAACACTCGCTCACACTCTCTCTTTAACACACACACGCTCACTCTCTCACACTCTCTCTTTCTAACACACGCACACACTCTCTCACACTCTCCCTTCCTGACACACACACAATCACTCTCTCACACTCTTTCTTTCTAACACACACACAAACACTCTCTCACACTCTCTCTTTCTAACGCTCACACAAACACTCTCTCACACTCTTTCTAACACACACACAAACACTATCTCACACTCTCTCTTTCTAACACACACACAAACACTCTCTCACAATCTCTTTTTCTAACACTCACATAAACACTCTCTCACACTCTCTCTTTCTGACACACACACACTCACTCTCTCACACTCTCTCTTTCTAACGCTCACACAAACACTCTCACACTCTTTCTAACACACACACAAACACTGTCTCACACTCTCTCTCTCTAACACACAGACTCTCACTCTGTCACACTCTCTCTTTCTAACATACACAAACACTCTCTCAAACTCTCTCTTTCTAACACACACACTCACTCTCTCACACTCTCTCTTTCTAACACTCACACAAACACTCTCTCACACTCTCTTTTTAACACACACACGAACACTCTCTCACACTCTTTCTTTCTAACACACACACAAACACTCTCTCACACTCTCTCTTTCTAACACACACACAAACACTCTCTCACACTCTCTCTTTCAAACACGCACAAACACTCTCTGACTCTCTCTCTTTCTAACACACACACAAACACTCTCTCACATTCTCTCTTTCTAACACACACACTCACTCTCTCACACTCTCTCTTTCTAACACACACACAAACACTCTCTCACACTCTCTCTTTCAAACACGCACAAACACTCTCTGACTCTCTCTCTTTCTAACACACACACAAACACTCCCTCACACTCTCTCTCTAACACACAGATACTCACTCTCTCACACTCTCTCTTTCTAACACACGCACAACACTCTCTCACACTCTCTCTTTCTGACACACACACACACTCTCTCACACTCTCTCTTTCTAACGCTCACAAAGACACTCTCTCACACTTTTTCCAACACACACACAAACACTCTCTCACACTCTCTCTTTCCAACACTCACACAAACACTCTCTCACACTCTCTCTTTCTAACACTCATATACTCACTCTCTCACACTCTCTCCTTCTAACAGACACAGAAACACTCTCTCACACTCTCTCTTTCTAACACACACACAAACACTCTCTCACACTCTCTCTTTGTAACACTCACACAAACACTCTCAGACTCTCTCTTTCTAACACACAGAAACATTCTCTCACACTCTCTCTTTCTAACACACACAAACACTCTCTCACACTCTCTGTTTCTAACACACACTCACAATCACTCTTTCACACTCTCTCTTTCTAACACATACACAAACACTCTCTCACACTCTCTCTTTCTAACACACACAAACACTCTCTCACACTCTTTCTTTCTAACACTCACACACTCACTCTCTCACACTCTCTCTTTCTATCACACACACACTCACTCTCTCACACTCTCTCTTTCTATCACACACACGCTCACTCTCTCACACTCTCTCTTTCTAACACACGCACAAACACTCTCTCACACTCTCTCTTCCTGACACACACACACACTCACTCTCTCACAATTTCTCTTTCTGAGACACACATACTCACTCTCTCACACTGTCTCTTTCTAACACACACACAAACACTCTCTCACACTCTCTCTTTCTAACACACACACAAACACTCTCTCACTCTCTCTCTTTCTAACACTCACACAAACACTCGCTCACACTCTCTCTTTAACACACACTCGCTCACTCTCTCACACTCTCTCTTTCTAACACTCACACAAACACTCTCTCACACTCTCTGTTTCTGACACACACACACTCACTCTCTCACACTCTCTCTTTCTAACACTCACACAAACACTCGCTCACACTCTCTCTTTAACACACACTCGCTCACTCTCTCACACTCTCTCTTTCTAACACACGCACAAACACTCTCTCACACTCTCTCTTCCTGACACACACACACACTCACTCTCTCACACTCTTTCTTACACACACACACTCACTCTCTCACACTCTCTCTTTCTAACACTCACACAAACACTCTTTCACACTCTCTCTTTCTAACACACACACGCACACTCTCTCACACTCTCTCTTTCTAACACACACACAAACACTCTCTCACACTCTCTCTTTCTAACACTCACACAAACACTCTTTCACACTCTCTCTTTCTAACACACTCACGCACACTCTCTCACACTCTCTCTTTCTAACACACACAAACACTCTCTCACACTCTCTCTCTCTAACACACACAGAAACACTCTCTCACACTCTCTCTTTCTAACATTCACACCACACTCACACACTCTCATTAGCTATGTCTGTAACACTATTATGTATCCTCTTGTTCCCGTTTCACTAATGCACTCTATGAATGGTATGCTTTGCCTGTAACACGCGTAAGGAACAATACTTTTTATTGTATCCCAATACCTGTGGCAGTAATAAATGAAGTAACGATGGAGTCTCCCCCTCCCCCCACCTTTGAAAGAGGGATCCTCTCTCTCTCTGGCTGGGACCTCCCTCTGCAGTAAATAATTCAAGAGAATGCAGGGTTCAAAATATTTTGCGACATTTAATTTAATCTTTTGTCTGGTTCTAGGTTTGAAAGAAAGGTTCACGCTGGGATAAAAGGCAGGACAGTATCTGTTGTTCATACAATAACCAGTGATGAAAATCTTCATGAGATGATGTATCTGAGTCGAGGACCAGGTCCAAGAGATATCTGAAGAATTCTTTATCCCTGCTCCATTGCTTAATTCCTCTACGTAAGCTCCAAATCTTCTTTCAACCTCTGTCTGGGGAGGTCTCTCTAACACCTATTCTCGAACTCCTGTATCTGGGGATATCTCTCTAACCCCCTCTCACACACTCCTGTATCTGGGGAGGTCTCTCTCACCCTCTCTCACACACTCCTGTATCTGGGGATATCTCTCTCACCCCCTCTCACACACTCCTGTATCTGGGGATATCTCTCTCACCCCCTCTCACACACTCCTGTATCTGGGGAGGTCTCTCTCACCCCCTCTCACACACTCCTGTATCTGGGGAGATCTCTCTCACCCCCTCTCACACACTCCTGTATCTGGGGATATCTCTCTAACCCCCTCTCACACACTCCGTTCACCCCCTCTCACACACTCCTGTATCTGGGGAGGTCTCTCTAACCCCCTCTCACACACTCCTGTATCTGGGGAGGTCTCTCTCACCCCCTCTCACACACTCCTGTATCTCAGGAGGTCTCTCTCACCCCCTCTCACACACTCCTGTATCTGGGGATATCTCTCTAACCCCCTCTCACACACTCCTGTATCTGGGGAGGTCTCTCTCACCCCCTCTCACACACTCCTGTATCTGGGGATATCTCTCTCACCCCCTCTCACACACTCCTGTATCTGGGGATATCTCTCTCACCCCCTCTCACACACTCCTGTATCTGGGGAGGTCTCTCTAACCCCCTCTCACACACTCCTGTATCTGAGGATATTTCTCTCACCCCCTCTCACACACTCCTGTATCTGGGGAGTTCTCTCTAACCCCCTCTCACACACTCCTGTATCTGGGGAGGTCTCTCTAACCCCCTCTCCACACTCCTGTATCTGGGGAGGTCTGTCTAACCCTCTCTCACACACTCCTGTATCTGGGGATATCTCTCTAACCCCCTCTCACACACTCCTGTATCTGGGGAGGTCTCTCTAACCCCCTCTCACACACTCCTGTATCTGGGGAGGTCTCTCTCCCCTCTCACACACTCCTGTATCTAGGAGGTCTCTCTCACCCCCTCTCACACACTCCTGTATCTGGGTATCTCTCTAACCCCCTCTCACACACTCCTGTATCTGGGGAGGTTCTCTCACCCCCTCTCACACACTCCTGTATCTGGGGTATCTCTCTCACCCCTCTCACACACTCCTGTATCTGGGGAGGTCTCTCTAACCCCCTCTCACACACTCCTGTATCTGAGGATATTTCTCTCACCCCCTCTCACACACTCCTGTATCTGGGGAGTTCTGTCTAACCCCCTCTCACACACTCCTGTATCTGGGGAGGTCTGTCTAACCCTCTCTCACACACTCCTGTATCTGGGGATATCTCTCTAACCCCCTCTCACACACTCCTGTATCTGGGGATATCTCTCTAACCCCCTCTCTCACACTCCTGTATCTGGGGAGGTCTCTCTAACCCCCTCTCACACACTCCTGTATCTGGGGCGGTCTCTCTCACCCCCTCTCACACACTCCTGTATCTCAGGATATCTCTCTAACCCCCTCTCACACATTCCTGTATCTGGGGATATCTCTCTAACCCCCTCTCTCACACTCCTGTATCTGGGGATATCTCTCTCACCCCCTCTCACACACTCCTGTATCTGGGGATATCTCTCTAACCCCCTCTCACACACTCCTGTATCTGGGGATATCTCTCTCACCCCCTCTCACACACTCCTGTATCTGGGGAGGTCTCTCTAACCCCCTCTCACACACTCCTGTATCTGGGGAGGTCTCTCTAACCCCCTCTCACACACTCCTGTATCTGAGGATATCTCTCTCACCCCCTCTCACACACTCCTGTATCTGGGGATATCTCTCTAACCCCCTCTCACACACTCCTGTATCTGGGGAGGTCTGTCTAACCCCCTCTCACACACTCCGTATCTGGGGATATCTCTCTAACCCCCTCTCACACACTCTGTATCTGGGAGGTCTGTCTAACCCCCTCTCACACATCCTGTATCTGGGGAGGTCTATCTAACCCCCTCTCACACACTCCTGTATCTGGGGAGGTCTGTCTAACCCTCTCTCACACACTCCTGTATCTGGGGATATCTCTCTAACCCCTCTCTACACTCCTGTATCTGGGGATATCTCTCTAACCCCCTCTCTCACACTCCTTATCTGGGGATATCTCTCAACCCTCTCACACTCCTGTATCTGGGGATTCTCTAACCCCCTCTCACACACTCCTGTATCTGGGGAGGTCTCTCTAACCCCTCTCACACACTCCTGTATCTGGGGATATCTCTCTAACCCCCTCTCACACACTCCTGTATCTGGGGATATCTCTCTAACCCCCTCTCACACACTCCTGTATCTGGGGATATCTCTCTCACCCCCTCTCACACACTCCTGTATCTGGGGATATCTCTCTAACCCCCTCTCACACACTCCTGTATCTGGGGAGGTCTCTCTAACCCCCTCTCACACACTCCTGTATCTGGGGATATCTCTCTCACCCCCTCTCACACACTCCTGTATCTGGGGATATCTCTCTAACCCCCTCTCACACACTCCTGTATCTCGGGATATCTCTCTAACCCCCTCTCACACACTCCTGTATCTGGGGAGGTCTGTCTAACCCCCTCTCACACACTCTTGTATCTGGGGAGGTCTCTCTAACCCCTCTCACACACTCCTGTATCTGGGGAGGTCTCTCTATCCCCCTCTCACACACTCCTGTATCTGGGGAGGTCTCTCTAACCCCCCCTCTCTCTCACACTCCTGTATCTGGGGAGGTCTGTCTATCCCTCTCTCTCTCACACTCCTGTATCTGGGGATATCTCTCTAATCCCTTCTCTCACACACTCCTGTATCTGGGGATGTCTGTCTATCCCTCTCTCTCTCACACTCCTGTATCTGGGGATATCTCTCTAATCCCTTCTCTCACACACTCCTGTATCTGGGGATGTCTGTCTATCCCTCTCTCTCTCACACTCCTGCATCTGGGGAGGTCTCTCTATCCCCCTCTCTCTCACACACACTCCTGTGTCTGGGGGAGTTCTCTCTAACCCCCTCTCACACACTCCTGTATCTGGGGAGGTCTCTCTAACCCCCTCTCACACACTCCTGTATCTGGGGAGGTCTCTCTATCCCCCTCTCTCTCACACTCCTGTATCTGGGGAGGTCTGTCTAACCCCCTCTCCCTCACACTCCTGTGTTCTGGGGGGATCATTCTGAAACCCATCTGTTGGGGAAAGTTGTCAAGGGCCTTTCTTCTTCTTAGTAACATGGTTGCCAATGGCTTGACATGCAAACCCTAAGGTCAGCCCTACACTTTTTTGTCCCATCAGGTCAAGTTTCTCCTCACGTCACTCTCCCCCCCACCCCCCACCCATTGTCCATAACTCTTATTGGACGGATTCCTGGTCGTGCGATCTCCTGACCTTTGACCTCCGGCCCACCTTTGCGCCCACGTCGAGGAGCCCTTATAAGCGTTATATGGCACGTTGATGACTAATAGGGAAATATGAGTGTTCGAAACTAAGCGAAGGTTATTTTAGATGTCCAGTACTTGGCGAGTCTTTCATTCCAAAGTCACAACAGCGAAACACAACACAGGTTCAAAATGGCCTCCTTCCTTGTGGTGGGGTCAAGGGTGAGGGTTGGTTGCCAGGTCAACGTCGCTCTCTCTTGACCATCCCATCCAATTCCCTTCTCCCCACCCCCCCTCAGGGAAAGAGAGCGAGGGCTCCGGCCAATCACCCCCGCCCACCGTCAGCAGAGATGTATAGCTGAGGCCTTACGAAATTCTAGTCAGCATTGCGAGCGATTCTGGGCCCCATATCTAAGGAGGGATTGCTTTGGCCCTGGGAGAAGGTCCAGAGGAGGTAGCGGGGACCCACCCCGGGCAGGAGAAGCTCGAGGAGCGTCTGGGTCTCTGCTTCGTTGGGAATCTCGCGGAAACTTACAGGGATACTGAAAGGCCTGGGAAGAGTGGACGTGGGTAAGGTTGCCACGTCCCTGGTGCTGTGAGGCGGTAGTGTTAATCACTGTGCCACCCCTGTACAGGCTTTGAGGAGAGATGGGGGGGTGGGGGGGTGGCGGGGTGGTGGGGGGGGAGGTGGGATATGGTCAGGAGGTGAGTGACTCAATACGGGATTCCCAGCCTCTGACCTGCTCTGGACAGTTAGGATGATGTGTCCAACACGCACAGGGACACACCTTCACTGCCTCTCCCCAGTTATCTCCCCACTCATTCCCTCCCCCCACCGCCCCCGTCCACACAGCAGTAGCCCACCAATTGACCCTTCACCCCATCAACAGGAAGTGGCGGGATTGGGCGCGAGGACCTTTGACATTATGAAATAGGGGGATGATTTTGAAGGGGTGACGGATGGACGGAGGGGGGGAGGGTTGTTGGGTCGCACCGTGAGATGGAATCATCATCACCACCCCCCCCCGCCCCCGCCCCGGGCCTCAACGTGAGTCTAAACTCAGGCTGAAGGAAGAGAGAGGCAAGAGAGTGCCTCTTGAAAATTGACGAGATGCCCTGGGAATTATGGCTGGGTTTGACCACCCTCCCCTGATGTTGGGAGGGGAATGGGGTAAGATTATTGATTAGTGTCACAAGTAGGCTCACATTATTGTCTTCATTTAGTCCTAGGTCATGGGCTGCCCATCCCTAGTTGCCCCTTGGAGGGCAGTTGAGAGTCAACTACGTTGCCGTGTGGCTCTGGAGTCACGTGTAGGCCAGACCGGGTAAGGACGGGCAGATTTCCCCTTCCCTAAAGGGGTATCGGCGAACCTACAATGAAGTTACTGCGAAAATCCCCCGAGTCGCCACACTCCTGCGCCTGTTCGGGGAAACTGAGGGTGAATTTCAACATGGCCAATGCGCCCTAACCAGGAGGCACAATGGCACAGTGCTTAGCATGGCTGCCTCACAGCGCCGGGGACCTGGGTTCGATTCCCAATCTTGGGTCGCTGTCCTTGTTTGCACATTCTCCCTGTGTCTGCGTGGGTAGCCCCCCCCCCCCCCCACCCCGGGTGCTCAGGTTTCAAAGCACAAAGAACGAAACAGCATGGGAAACAGGCCCTTCGGCCCAACGATTTCCCCCCACCGTCTGAAAGACGTGCGGGTTAAGCGTACTGGGGTCGTGCTGAAATTCTCCCTCGGCGTGGCCCCGAACGGGCGCCGGACTAGGGGGATTTTCACAGTAGCTTCACTGCCGTGTTAACGCAAAGCGACTTCTGGCAACAATAAATAAACTTCCAACTCAACCGAAGCACGTCTTTGGGAGGGAAAACCCCACGCAGACACGGGGAGAACGCGCGGACTCCGCAGGGACAGCGACCCCGAGGCCGGGATTCGAACCCGGGTCCCTGGCGCCAGGAGGCTGCCGCGTTAACCCGCTCCCTGCGTACTGAGGTGTGCGGAGTGGGACGGCGGGGGAGGGGGCGTTCAGAGCAAACACTTCCATCGCCAGGGGAACCAGAGAAGTGGGGGGGTGGGCGGTGATGGAGAGGAGATGTTTCCTGTCAGGGCTCGGTGGGGTCGCGGCGGAACCTTCCGGAAGGGCGGTGCAGTTGAGGGGGGGGGGGGGGGGGGGTGCCCTCAGAGCGGGAAGACGAGGAAGCCGGAGAAGGTGGAGTACTTCCAGCCGCCCATCAGGTTACCGCGCTCCAGCATAAGGGAGGCCTGGTCACCCTTCTCCATGTGGACCAGGCCGGCGTTGGTGGCAGCCTCCCGCGTTACGTCCTGGTCCCCGGCGAAGGCTGAGATCATTGGCCGCCCGTTCAGCATCAGGCTCACCTGAGGAGGGCAGGGGGGGGTGGGGAGTGACAAAAGAGAGAGGGCAGGAAGGGGTTAGAGCAAAGAACAAAAACAGCATGGGAAACAGGCCCAACGAGCCCGCGCTGCCACCCCGATGTTGCCATCGCGATCCCTGTCCATGTTTATAGATCAATGGATTAAAAACCAAATTAGGGCAAAGAACAAAGCAGCACGGGAAACAGGCCCAACGAGCCCGCGCCGCCAGCCCCAATGTTCCCACCATGATCCCTGTCTATGTTTATAGATCTATGGATTGAAAACCAAATTTGAGACAGTTTAGGGAGAATTTGTTCTGCCAATCAGCCTAAGAGCACATCTTTGGGATGTGGGAGGAAACCGGAGCACCCGGAGCAAACACGGGGAGAATGCGCAAACTCCCACAGACACAGGCCCCAAATCCATGTATCTGCACAGCACAGCGATAGTCACTGAGCTGTCGTGTTGCCCATCACATGATCCAGGTCAAGCGTACACTAACAACGTGAAGCACTAGGATACTCTCGAAAAAAAATCCAAGAGCAGCTCTCTCACGACCCATCGCGTGTATGCCCCTTGTTAGACAACAAGGTGGACCAAAGCACCTGTAGGATAAAAATGTGTCTCATTGGGTTGTAATTGCATACTCCACCTCCCCTCCCCTAACATGTTACCCCTCCCCCACCGCATCCAGTTTTGCTTTAAAAATAACATCTGTTTACTTTGCTCTGAGTCAACACCCAGGCTTAAGCACAGTGAGCATCACTTAGTTAACAGACTCACATCATTAAACACAGAGTAATTGAGCCCCACAGTGGTGAGGTCAGGTGGGGAGTGGGAGAGAGAGTTCATTGGACAACAGGCTGGTATCTCTATCCAGTCTTCCACAGTGGAGAACGACAAAGAGACAGAGAGAGAAAGACATTGTGTGTGAAATAGAGAGAGAGAGAGACTGTGAGGGAGACAGCATGTGTGTGTGTGAGAGAGAAAAACCGAGAGATGAAGGGAGAGAGAGAGAGAGAGAGAGAGAAAGAAAGACATTGTGTGTGAAAGAGAGAGAGAGAGGGACCATGAGGGAGACAGCGCGTGTGTGTGTGTGTGTGTGTGGGAGAGGGAGAGAGAGAGAGACAGAGAGAGAGAGACAGAGAGAGAGAGAAAGAAAGAGAGAGAAAGAGAGAGAAAGACAGAGAGAGAAAGAATCAGAAACAGTGAGGGGAGGCGATATTATGTGTGAGAGAAAGAGATGGTAAGGAAGACAGAGATAGAGACAGAAAGAGAGACAGAGAGAGAAACGGAACAGAGAGAGAGACAGACAAAGAAAGAGAAAGAGAGGGACAGAGAGAGACAGAGACACACGTAGCGAGAAAGGGGATAGAGAAGGACAGAGAGGGAGAGAGAAAGAGAGAGAGAGAGAGAGACAGAGAGAGAGAAATATTTCCCCACCTGAGGGGGTGGGGGGGTCAGGGCCCAAGGTTTCAAGGTTCTGGACAGGTGCTGGGGAGGTGGGGGTGTGGAAGAGGGAGGTTAAAGGTCAGAGCTGACCCCACCAGCTCAGCCAGTCCCCCCCCCCCCCCCCGCCCCCCCCCCCCCCCTCCCCGGTCAGACAGGAGAGGAACTCCCTTCAGCGCCCGCCTACCAGGCCGGACTCTGTGCCAACCATCGCACGGCCCGTCTTCCCCTCCCTCCCTCTCAGCCTCCCCTAGAGCATCCCCCCCCCCCCCCCCCCCTCCAACACGAGGCCTGTGTTACTCAGTCTGACTGACCTGGATTGTCTGCCTGTTGTACACCTTCACCACATGGAAGGTGAAACTGTAAATACCCCGGCAGGGGGCAATGAAGACGCTGATCTCCCAGTGGAAGTGGCTGCCAATATTCACCAGCACCTGGGGATAGGGAGGGAGGGAGAGAGGGAACGGGGAGGGAGGGAGAGAAAGAGGGAACGGGGAGGGAGGGAGGAAGCGAGTGAGGAAGGGATGAAGGGAGGGAGTGAAGAGAAGGAGGGAGAAGGGAAGGAGGGAAAGAGAGAGCAAAGGGGCAGGGAGGGAGGGGAGGGGGGAAGGGATGGAGGGTGGGAGCGAGGGAAGGAGGTAGTGAGGGAGGGAGTGAGGAAGGGAAGGAGGGAGGAAGGGAAAGAGGGAAAGGAGAGAGCAAAGGGGCAGGGAGGGAGGGAGTGAGCGAGGGGGGAAGGGATGGAGGGTGGGAGCGAGGGAAGGAGGTAGTGAGGGAGGGAGTGAGGAAGGGAAGGAGGGAGGAAGGGAAAGAGGGAAAGAGAGAGCAAAGGGGCAGGGAGGGAGGGAGTGAGCGAGGGGGGAAGGGATGGAGGGTGGGAGCGAGGGAAGGAGGTAGCGAGGGAGGGAGTGAGGAAGGGAAGGAGGGAGGAAGGAAGGGAAAAAGCAAGCAATGGAGGGAGGGAGGGAGCGAGAGAAAAGGAGCGAGAGGGGAGGGAGAGAGCGAGGGAGGAAGGGAAGGAGGAAGGGAGGGAAAGAGGGCGCAAGGGGAGAGGGAGGGAACAACGGGGAGAGTGGGAGGAAAGAAGGGAGGGAGGAATAGAGGGAGGGAAGATGGAGGGAGGGAGGGAGGGAGCAATGAAGGGAGGGGGGAGGGAGGGGAAGAGGGAGCAGGGGAGGAGGGAGAGAGAGAGAGAGAGGGAACCGGGAGGGAGGAAGAAAGGGATGGAGGGAATGGAGAGGGAAGGAAGGAGGGAACGATAGAGGAAGGGAGCGAGGGAGGGAAGGAGGAAGGAAAACCAAGCAAAAATAGCATCAAAATGCGGACAGGATCCAGAGTCAGCAACTTGGATGTGAAGTGGGGGCGGGTGGGGGGGGGGAGGGGGGGGGGGAGCGCAATCAGGGCCGAGTTCCCACCTTAGACCTGGTCTGCCAAAGACATTCACTCCATCGCTCAGAATCCTGGGACGGACAAGGAGGTCATTCGGCCCATCGAGCCTTCTCCGGCCCACCCCTCTCCCCCACAACCCGCACGTCTTTCGCCCTGATTGGGGCGGGGGGAG
The DNA here is from genome assembly GCA_024679065.1 of Sphyrna mokarran. Classification (NCBI taxonomy): domain Eukaryota; kingdom Metazoa; phylum Chordata; class Chondrichthyes; order Carcharhiniformes; family Carcharhinidae; genus Sphyrna; species Sphyrna mokarran. Next base: position 98,819 of record JAGIQG010000040.1, on the reverse strand, counting down.
GGAACCGGAGCACCGGAGGAAACCGACGCAGACGGGAGGAGAACGTGCAAACTCTGTGCGGACGAGGCCGGGAATCGAACCCCAAGGCGGGTGCTAACGGCTGTGCCACCCGAGAGAGAGGGAGGGGGCCCAGGCAGAAGTCACTAAAGAGGAGGAGCACCCGTCGGTGACGGGGGTGGGGGGGTGGGGAATGGACCAAACAGACAGCCAGAACAGGCGGAGCGGAGCGGACCGCAGAGCGAGAGGACACCGCCATCTCCCCTCAGGCAGGCTGGACACATCGGCGTGGGACGGCCTGCAGAGAGACACCCCCACCCCCACGCACACGCAGCGATGGAGGGAGGGAGGGACAAAACGGCCAAGGCTTCCAGCAGCGCCTTTCTGTCCCGGCGTGAATCCCGCCACAGTCGAGTAGCCCGCTGACGCTCTCAACCGCCCCCTTGGTTCCACGCGAAGGATGGTTGGGGGGGTGGTGACGCAACTGCTGCCCTGCTACTACCCCCTCCCACCCGGATCGAGGCTCACCTGGTCAAAGTAGATGGTCATGGTGTGGTTGTTGGTCTCCGAGGACTCGTGGTTGGTTGCCCGGACAGCGGAGAAGGCCACTTTGCCTCCGGCGGAGCGGACGGACATGCCCAGGGCACTGCCCGGGCTGCCGCCAGCCTGCTCGGCCAGGGGGTCCGAGTCGCACACCACCAGGCACTTGCCCTCCAGCACCACCGGCTCGGTGTCGTTCTGGGCTAGGCAGAGGCGGGAAGGAGGGCCGAACGGCGCCAACAAGAGGAGCAGGCCAGCCAGCCAAGGCATGGCGGGGACGAGGCAGCGGGGGGTAGAGGTGGGGGCGGGGGGGGGGGGGGGGGGAGGGAGACGCCTGTGGATAAGGCCCGGCCCCTCTCTCTCTTTCTCTCTGTTGCCCAACAGGCTTTGCACTGGCCACTAGGCCCAAGACCCTCCGAGAGGTTGCCACGGGTGACTGGGAGAAGGAACGGCTCAGAAAACGTGAAGGAATGGCCAAGTGAAGCTCTGAATTTGAAATCCCTGGCCCCGAGTCGGGGGCGTGGATGTGTTGTTGTGGGGGGGGGGGAGGGAAAAATGGCCGAAGGGTCGCTCCTAGGCCTCACTGGACCCCAGGACCCACTCCCAAGATGGTCCTGCCCCACAAGCTCGGAGCCTGTAGCTCTCTTTACCACACTTGCCGTGGGATTCTCTCGCCTGTTTTGGGGGGGGGGGGGGAGTTTGGGAGTGAGACGGGGGGTGGGGAGGTATCAGATCCGGTCGGAGGAGGAAGGGGTGTGGGGGGGGGGGTGGTTGGTGGATAGGGGGAGTCGATGGTGAGTGATGTTCTGTCACCGAGGACGCGGTTGGAAGGAAGGGGTTCAGAATCCCAGTCCTCTCGATGTCTCGTTCAACCCAGTTCTCCCCCGCCTGTAAGAGGAGAAACAGAGACGTCACTCAGAGAGTTTTAGCACAGGACCATCCACAGGGCTGTAATCCTTACTAAAGGGGGAAGCACAACTTCTTTCCTGCTGCCTAACTAGGGGTGTTATAGTTTGCAGAGAGACTTGGACAAGTTGCAGAGCTGGGCCGAGAGGTGGCAAATGGAGTTTAATGTGGAAAAGTGTGAGGTAATGCACTATGGCAGGAATAATAAATGTGTAGAGTATAGGGCTAATGGTAGGATTCTTAGTAGTGTTGATGAACAGAGGGATCTTGGTGTGTATGTGCATAGATCCCTGAAAGTAGGCAGTCAAGTCGATAAGGTTGTTAAGAAGGCATATGGAGTCTTAGCTTTTATTGTAGGGGGATTGAATTTCGGAGCCGCAACGTCATGTTGCAACTGTACAAAACTCTAGTGCGGCCGCACTTGGAGTATTGTGTGCAGTTCTGGTCCCAACATTATAAGAAAGATGTGGAGGCATTGGAGAGGGTACAGAGGAGGTTTACCAGGATGTTGCCTGGTATGGAGGGCAGGTCTTATGAAGAGAGCTGAGGGATTTGAGGTTGTTTTCGTTAGAAAGGAGGCGGCTAAGAGGGGACCTTATTGAAACATATAAGATGATTAGAGGTTTAGATAGGGTGGACAGTGATAGCCTTTTTCCTAGGATGGAGAAAGCTAGCACGAGGGGACACAGCTTTAAATTAAGGGGTGATAGTTATAGGACGGATGTCAGAGGTAGGTTCTTTACCCAAAGGGTGGTTCGGGAGTGGAATGCCCTGCCTGCAGCAGTTGTGGATGCGCCAAGTTTGGTGGCGTTTAAGAGGTTAGTTGATAAGTATATGGAAGAGAAGGGAATGGTTTAGTTTGGAGGGGCATTGCTTTTTATATTGGTCGGCGCAACATCGAAGGCCGAAGGGCCTGTTCTGTGCTGGAATGTTCTATGTTCTATCCTCCCATCCACTGATTCTGTCTACACCTCGGAAAAGGACCCCGGACATTCTCTCTTCCACCTTCTCCCGCCAGGAGAAAGATACAAAACTCTGAGGTCACGTACCAACCGAATCAAGAACAGCTTCTCCCCTGCTGCCGTCAGACTTTTGAATGGACCTACCTCGCATTAAGCTGATCTTTCTCTGCACCCTGCCTACGACTGTCTATGACTGGCAAAGCCTATGACTGTCAAAGTCTGTGACTTTGAGGCATGCAAGATGATCAGAGGGTTAGATAGGGTGGATAGTGAGAGCCTTCTTCCTCGGATGGAGATGGACAACACGGGGGAACATAGATTTAAATTAAGGGGTGGTAGTTATAGGACGGATGTTAGAGGTGGGTTCTTTACTCAGAGGGGAGTAAGGAGTGGAATGTCCTCCCTGCAGCAGTTGTGGACTTGTCAAGTTTAAGGACGTTCAGATGGTCAGTGGATATGGATAGCATTGGAATAGTTTAGGATAGAGGGTCATAAAATTGGTTCCATTGGTCGGTGTAACATCGAGGGCCGAAGGGCCCATACTGCGCTGTGATGTTCTGTGTAACACTACGTTCTGCACCCTTTCCTTTTCCGTGAATGGTATGCTCTGTCTGTATCGTGTGCAAGAGACAACACTTTTCACTGTATCCCAATACGTGTGACAATAATAAATCACAATCAAATCAAAAGAATGATTCAATGTCTTCTTGGGTGGTACGGCCTGGTGTGTGTGTGTGTGTGTGTGTGTGTGTGTGTGTGTGTGTGTGTGTGTGTGTGTGTGGTGTGTGTGTGTGTGTGTGTGAGGTGTGTGTGTGTGTGAGTTGTTTGGTGTGAGTGTGAGTGTGTGTGAATGTGTGTGAGAGTGTGGTTTGTGTGTGTGTGTGAGTGTGTGTGGTGTGAGGTTTGGTGTGTGAGTGGGTGAGTGAGTAGTGTGTGTGTGTGAATGTGTGTGAGTATGTGTGAGTGAGTGTGTGTGAGGTGTGTGTGTGAGTATGTATGAGTGAGTGTGTGTGAGAGTGTGTGTGTGTGAGTATGTATGAGTGAGTGTGTGTGAGGTGTGTTGAGAGAGTGTGTGAGAGTATGTGGAGTGAGTGTGTGTGGGTTGTGTTGTGTGTGTGGTGAGAGAGTAGTATGAGTGAGTGTGTGTGAGAGTGTGTGTGAGTGAGTGTGGTGTGTGTGTGAGTATGTATGAGTGTGTGTGTGTGTGTGAGTGTGTGTGAGAGAGTGTGTGTGTGAGAGTAGGTGTGGAGTGTGTGTGACGGTGTGTGTGTGTGAGGGTGTGTTGGAGTAGTGTGAGTGAGTGTGTGTGTGAGAGTGTGTGTGTGTGAGAGTGTGTGAGAGTGCGTGTGTGAGAGTGTGTGTGAGAGAGTGTGAGGGAGAGTGTGTGTGTGAGTGTGTGTGAGAGTGTGTGTGTGTGTGAGAGTGTGTGTGTGTGTGAGAGAGAGAGAATGTGTGTGAGAGGGAATGTGTCCCAGGATTGAACCAGGACTGATAATGATTGATGCGGTCCCCGGGGATTTTTGGTTGGCAGGTTCAGACACGGGAACAGAAGGTGTGGGGCTGTATCTTCCCTTTGCCAGTGTGTTCTGCTGTACTTACAGTCCCCAGGAGGGACTGAGTCAGTGACAGGGAGCCCTGAGACCTGTGGACACCGGCCAAGGACAGGAGCAGCGACCTTTAACTGGGTAAACGGGACGGTTGGGTGCAGGGAGGGCACAACCGAGAGTCTGTTAAATCTACACAGTGTTCATGGTGGATACAAGCTGACACAGGAGGGAGGTACCCTGCCCCATCTCTGCTCTCAGTACAGTCCCAGACAGTACACATATCCCCACATCCCCCTGACAACACTCATCCACCCCTCACCTCCCACCGCCTGTCCCTTCACTCCCCCCGGCACTCACAGTGAAAACTCTTACCTGTGGGTGAGGTTCAGACAAGTTTACTCCGTGCCTCTCCCTCTCTCTGGGTTTCAGGAGCAGAATGAGCTTCCAATCTCCCTGCCGCTTCTGTTCATCTGTCAGTCCAGATTGAGTTTGCCTTCTGCCTGAGTGAAAGGACCCCGCTGTTTCATTCCTACTCACTCTCTCACACACTCCGTGACAAGTATTACAGCGTGTGGGGATCAGCCACTCTCTGTCTCTCTCTCTCTCTCCCTCTTGTCTTTGTCTCTCTCTCTATGCCTCTCTCCCCTTTTTCTCTCGCTCTGTCTCTCTCCCTGTCTCTCTCCCTTTCTCTCTCTGTCTCTCTCCCTGTCTCTCTGTGTGTCTCTATTTCCCTCTCTCTCTCTGTCTCTCTCCCCCTCTCTCTCTCCCTCTCTCTCTGTCTCTCCCTATCTTTCTCTGTGTGTGTCTCTCTCTCTCTGTCTCACCCTCTCAGTTTTTATTTCTCTGTCTCCCTCTATCTCTCTCTCTCTGTCCCTCTCTCTGACACTCTCTGTCTCTGTCTCTCTCTTTCTGTCTTTATCTCTCTCTGCCCCTCTCTCTCTCTCTTTCTCTCTGTCTCTCTCTATCTCTCTCTCTGTCCCTTTCTCTGACACTCTCTGTCTCTGTCTCTCTCTCTGTCTCACCCTCTCAGTTTTTATTTCTCTGTCTCTCTCTCTATCTCTCTCTCTGTCCCTTTCTCTGACACTCTCTGTCTCTGTCTCTCTCTCTCACTTTTGTTTTCTCTGTCTCTCCCTCTATCTCTCTGTCCCTCTCTCTGACACTCTGTCTCTCCCTCTCTGTCTCTCTGTCTTTCTCTCCCTCTCTGTCTCTCTCTATCTCTCTCTCTCTCTGCCTTTCTCTCTCTCTCTGTCTCTCTCCTCGACACCTGTCAGTTAATGTTCCGCAGTGTGAGACCCATTCACCTCAGGCTGGACACACTCCCTCATTAAATCTCTCTCTCTCTAACAGCCCATTTGTCTCTCTGCTGAAGGGAGAAGCTGCTGTTTGCTTTCTGTCCCACAGCAGGTTGCACCGTCCCAGCTCCCAGCTCCTTCCCCCGCCCACCTCCAGCCGGCAGGATTTTTTAAAACCATGAACCCTCAGCATCAATACAAATCACATTATCTACACACGCACAGACAAACACTCAATTATTAACCAGGGAAAACCTGCTGGATATCCAACCTCAGCATCTTGAACCATTCTGGCCACTTATTGGCAAGATACACGTTGTCAAAATTCTGTCTGCATTTCAAATCAAACACTCCCAGGACAGGTACAGCACGGGGTTAGATACAGAGTAAAGCTCCCTCTACACTGTCCCTCCATCAAACACTCCCAGGACAGGTACAGCACGGGGTTAGATACAGGGTAAAGCTCCCTCTACACTGTCCCCATCAAACACTCCCAGGACAGGTACAGCACGGGGTTAGATACAGAGTAAAGCTCCCTCTTCACTGTCCCCCATCAAACACTCCCAGGACAGGTACAGCACGGGGTTAGATACAGAGTAAAGCTCCCTCTACACTGTCCCCCATCAAACACTCCCAGGGCAGGTACAGCACGGGGTTAGATACAGAGTAAAGCTCACTCTACACTGTTCCCCCATCAAACACTCCCAGGACAGGTGCAGCACGGGGTTAGATACAGAGTAAAGCTCCCTCTACACTGTCCCCATCAAACACTCCCAGGACAGGTACAGCACAGGGTTAGATACAGAGTAAAGCTCCCTCTACACTGTCTCCATCAAACACTCCCAGGACAGGGACAGCACGGGGTTAGATACAGAGTAAAGCTCCCGCTACACTGTCTCCATCAAACACTCCCAGGACAGGGACAGCACGGGGTTAGATACAGAGTAAAGCTCCCGCTACACTGTCTCCATCAAACACTCCCAGGACAGGTACAGCACGGGGTTAGATACAGAGTAAAGGTCCTTCTACACTGTCCCCATCAAACTGAACACTGCATTTGCCTGACAAAGACACAGAGTGCCGAAAGCTCGCAAATTTACTATCAAATAAATCGGTTGGATTTAAAATTGGTGTTGCTAAATTCTTACTGAATTCTTACTACCCCAGTCCAATGCTGGCATCTCTACCCCATCAAACACTCCCAGGACAGGGACAGCATGTGGTTAGATACAGAGTAAAGCTCCCACTACACTCTCCAGACATCACACACTTCTCAAACAGGTACAGCAAAGTGTTGCATTCAGAAGAAACTCCTCTGTCCTGTCCACCATAAACACCACTAGGACAGATGCGAAAAGGAAGCTTTCCTTGATATCTAAGCAGTTGCCATTCCTGTCTTGGGAGTGTTTGATGGGGGACAGTGTAGAGGGAGCTTTACTCTGTATCTAACCCCGTGCTGTACCTGTCCTGGGAGTGTTTGATGGGGGAACAGTGTAGAGGGAGCTTTACTCTGTATCTAACCCCGTGCTGTACCTGTCCTGGGAGTGTTTGATGGGGGACAGTGTAGAGGGAGCTTTACTCTGTATCTAACCCTGTGCTGTACCTGTCCTGGGAGTGTTCGATGGGGGGACAGTGTAGAGGGAGCTTTACTCTGTATCTAACCCCGTGCTGTACCTGTCCTGGGAGTGTTTGATGGAGATATTGTAAAAGGAGCTTTACAAAAAAGAAAGAAATTTATAGCACAGGAACAGGCCTTTCTGCCCAACAAGACTACACCAACCATGCTGCCTGTCTTGACTAAAACCCTCTACCTTTCCGGCGTTCTTATCTCTCCATTCCCAACCTGCTCAGGTGTTTGTCAAGATGCCCTTTAACAGTCACTACCGTGTCCGCTTCTACTTCTTCTCCTGGCAAATAGTTCCGGGCACCCAACATTTTGAGTTAAAAATCTGCCTCGTACATCTCCTTTAAACTTTGCCCCTCACATCTTAAACCTGTGCCCCCCTAGTAATTGACCCTTCCACCCTGGGGAAAAGCTTCTGACTATCCACTCTGTCCATGCCCCTTAAATGCCCCTATAGCATCTCCCTCCACCACCACCCCCGGCAGCGTGTTCCAGACCCCTACCACTCTCTTTCTAAAAAGAACTTGCCTCTCACATCACCTTAGAACGTTTCCCCTCTCTCACCTTAAGTTCATCCCTTCCAGTATTGGACATTTCTACTCTGGGAAAAAGATTCTGACTGTCAACCCTATCAATATCTCTCATCATTTTTATAGACTGTTATCAGGTCTCCCCTCAGCCTTCAGGGAAAACAATCCGAGTTTATCCAGCCTCTCCCTTAGAGCTCACACCCTCTAATCCAGGCAGCATCCCGGGAAACCTCTTCCCCAACCCTCTCCAAAGCCCCCACATCTTCACTGTAATACAGCAACCAGAATTGATCACAATAAGTGCGGTCTAACCAAAGTTTTATAAAGTTGCAACAAAGATTTACCAGGATGCTCCCGGGATGGAGTTATAAGGAGGGGCTGGATAGACTGGGACTTTTTTTTTCCCCTGGAGCTTAAGAGACTTAGGGGTGATCTTATAGAGGTCTATAAAATAATGAGGGGCACAGATCAGCTAGATAGTCAATATCTTTTCCCAAAGATAGGGGAGTCTAAAACTAGAGGGCAAAGGATTAAGGTGAGAGGGGAGAGATAGGAAAGGGTCCAGATGAGATGTTAAGGGGTTAACGTCCCGTGAATCTCCCAGGATCTTGGCCATTGGTAACAAAGGTCTTGCAAGCTGAGATCCTGCAAAGTTGCAAACACAGCTGGCTGCTTTAAGGTAAAGTGAAAGGTCTCCATTAGCTTAAAAGTTGTCATGAACTGCATCGTGTTGGAAACAACCTGTGCTGATATCAGTGCATACTCCCTGTCACCCTGGCCTCGTAAATAATAAAACTCTTGCTTTATTAAGTCAGCCTTGACTGGTCTTGGCACAGTAGCACACTCGGCGGCACGGTAGCACAGTGGGTTAGCACCGCTGCTTCACAGCTCCGGGGTCCCGGGTTCAATTCCCGGCTCGGGTCGCTGTCTGTGCGGATTTCGCACATTCTCCCCATGTCTGCGTGGGTTTCCTCCGAGTACCCCGGTTTCCTCCCACAGTCCAAAGATGTGCGGGTTAGGTTGACTGGCCGTGCTGAGAAATTGCCCCTTAGTGTCTAGGATAGCGGAGATTATTGGGTGGGGATATGGGGGGTAGGGCCTGGGTGGGATCGTGTTCGGTGCAGACTCGATGGGCTGAAGGGCCTCTTTCTGCGCTGTAGGGTTTCCACGGTCTATAAAATGCTGTCCTTGTTCGAAGGAAATAACATTCACTTTACGGGCAAAGTAACGTCCCAAGATATGTATGAGAATGGTGGCTATCTCACACTGAACGGGGGGTGGAGGGAGTGGGTTTCAACATATTTTTACTCACACACTGTATTTATACTTTTGCTGTTGCTAAGCATACAATCTGGATGAAGTTATCCTGTGCGTACATGACTAATTGCTGTGAAAAAGTGTATAAAGGAGGAGAATCCCCCCGTTCGAAGGTAGTATTGCTCGGCTAAAGCCTGGGACACTGTTCTGAGTTAGTAAAGCGATCCTCCAAAGAGCTTGTTCTTGCTTGATAATAAATCACTGTGTTTTCCTAAACAGGTCGCTGTCTTGTTTTTGCGTCATGCATGTAAGAGTCACTGGAAGAGGAACCTGACAACAGTGGGGCAATTTTTTTTCACACAGAGGATGGTGAGTGTCTGGAACAAGCTGCCAAAGGCAGTAATAGAAGAGGGTACAATTTTGTCTTTTAAAAAGCTTTTCGAGAGTTACATGGGTACGACGGGTGTAGAACATTACAGCGCAGTACAGGCCCTTCGGCCCTCGATGTTGCGCCGGCCAGTGGACCCTCTAACCTAAACTATTCCAATATCATCCACATGCCTATCCACCGAACATCTGAACGCCCCCAAAGTAGGCGAGTCCACAACTGCTGCAGGCAGGGCATTCCACGCTCTCACCACCCTCTGTGTAAAGAACCTGCCTCTGACATCCGTCCTATAACTACCACCTCTTAATTTAAAGTTATGTCCCCTCGTGTTGGTCATCACCATCCGAGGAAAAAGGCTCTCACTATCCACCCTATCCAATCCCTTGATCATCTTATACGCCTCAATTAGGTCACCGCGTAACCTTCTTCTCTCTAATGAAAATAACCTCAGGTCCCTCAGCCTTTCCTCATAAGGCCTTCCCACCATACCAGGCAACATCCTGGTAAACCTCCTCTGCACCCTTTCCAATGCCTCCACATCTTTCTTATAATGCGGCGGCCAGAACTGTACGCGATGCTCCAAGTGCGGCCGCACCAGAGTTTTGTACAGTTGTAACAGGGTATAGAGGGATATGGGCCAAATGCGGGCAATTGGGATTAGATTAGTGATTAAAAACTGGGCAGCGTGGACAAGTTGAGCTGAAGGGCCTGTTTCCCTGCTGTAAAACCTCTTGTGACTCTATAACTTCTCAACCTTTTAGTTAAATTTCATTTCAGCCCCGGACAGTTCGTTCCAGCCTGGATCGAGGTCAAAGCCAAAACACAAATTGTGTCCTCCCCCTCATCGGCCCTCGCTAAACACCAAAAGCTGACGTGCCAGGGTAAAATGGCGTCCCTCTTGGCCCCACGTTGTGGGGTGAATTTCAGGTTTTATCACTGGTGAGGGTGCTTCCCATTCCCGTGCCCCTCCCCACCCCCTCCGCTCATGGAGCAGGAAGGGAGAGATGTGGTGTTACAGTCACAGCGAGGGGTGTAGAGAAAGATCAACTTAATGCGAGGCGGGGTCCACTCAAAAGTCCGACAGGGAAGACGCTGTTCTTGAGTCGGTCGGTACGTGACCTCAGACTTTTGTGTCTTTTTCCCTTCGGAAGAAGGTGGAAGGGAGAATGTCCGGGCTGCGTGGGGGCCCTTGATTACGCCGGCTGCTTTTCCCCGAGGCAGCGGCAAGTGTAGACAGAGTCAATGGACGGGAGGCTGGTTTGCCTGATGGACTGGGCTACATTCACGATCTTTTGTTGTTCCTTGGGCAGAGCAGGAGCCCGTACCGAGCTGTGATACACTCAGAAAGAATCCTTTCTGTGGTGCATCTGTAAAAGTTGGTGAGAGTCGTAGCAGAAGTGTCAAATTTCCTTAGCCACCTGAGAGGTGTTGGTGGGGCTTTCTTAACTATAGTGTCAGCGTCGGGGGGGGGGGAACCAGGACAGGTTGTTGGTGATCTGGACACCTAAAATGATCCGGACACGTAGAAACTCGAAGCTCTTGACCATTTCCACTTCATTCCCATTGATGTAGACAGCTGCATGTTCTCCACTACACTTTCTAACACCGATAGAGATTAATGCCATCTTACCAGTTCGTCCGATTCTCTCTCACTGGAATTTTACCCCCCAC
>JAGIQG010000040.1:28105-83105 GCA_024679065.1 Sphyrna mokarran | reverse complement strand
GTTTGTGTGTGTTTGTGTGTGTGTGTGAGTGTTTTGTATGAGTGTGAGTGTTTGTGTGTGTGAGTGTTTGTGTGTGTGTGTTTGTGTGTGAGTGTGAGTGTTTTTGTGAGTGTGAGTGAGTGTTTGTGTGTGTGTGTGTGTGGTGTTTGTGAGTGTGTGTGTGAGTGTTTGTGTGTGTGTGTGTTTTGTGAGTGTGTGTGTGTGTATGTGAGTGTGTGTAGTGAGGTGTGTGAGTGTGAGTGAGTGTTTGTGTGAGTGAGTTGTTGTGTGTGGTGGAGGTTTGTGAGTGTGTGTGTGAGTGTTTGTGAGTGTGTGTGTGTTTGTGAGTGTGTGTGTGTGTGAGTGTGTGAGTGAGTGATTGTGTGAGTGAATGTTTGTGAGCGTGTGTGAGTGTTTGTGTTTTGAGTGTGTGTGTGTTTGTGTGAGTGAGTGGTGTGTGAGTGTGAGTGAGTGTGTGAGTGAGTGTTTATGAGTGTGAGTGAGTGTGTGTGTGTGAGAGTGATTGTGTGAGTGAGTGTGTGTGAGTGAGTGTATGTGTGTGTGAGTGAGTGTGTGTGTGTGTTGTGAATGAGTGTTTGTGGTGTGAGTGAGTGTTGTGTGTGAGTGTGTGTGTGTGTGTGTGTGTGAGAGTGTTTGTGAGTGTTTGTGTGTGTGTGTGTGCGAGAGTGTTTGTGAGTGTGTGTGTGTGTGTGAGTGAGAGTGTTAATTCAGTGATATAAGCAGTGGCAGTGCAGGTGGAGAACATTGCAAAGTTCCACACTCTGTACCAGGCCTGGGCTCACAGGGTAAGTACCTGGAGGAACCCCGCGGAGGTGGTTCTTGGAGCCTGGCTTGTGCCAACCCTTACACTAACCCTCAACTGCCTGCCAACATCAGCTTGGAGCAGCAACAGGAAAAGTACAGCATTAGTAACCTGGCAAACTGGAGCCCGTCTGAAATACAGCTAACGTTGGAGCGAAATCCACCCTTGGGATACATAGCTCAGTGGTCCTGTATCTAAATACTGGGGCCCATTCCTAATTTACATCTCACCATGGCGGTCCAGGGTCAAAGAAACCATTTGCTAAAACAAAGGCTGGATTGGCAATGAAAGGGATTTATAAAACATAGAACGCTACAGCGCAAACAGGCCCTTTGGCCCACAAGTTGCACCAATCATATCCATACCTATCAGGCCATAGAAATATCTGTAACTCCCTATCCCATTAAATCCCATGTACTCATCCAGGAGTCTCTTCAAAGACCCCAGCGAGTTCGCCTCCACCACCTCCAACGGCAGCCGATTCCATTCACTCACCACCCTCTGAGTGAAAAACTTTCCCCTAGCATCCCCTCTGTACTTGCTTCCCTGCACCTTAAATCTGTGCCCTCTCGTCGCGACCATTTCAGCCCGGGGAAATAGTCTCTGAGAGTCCACACTATCTAATCCTCTCAACATCTTGTAAACCTCTATCAGGTCGCCTCTCAACCTTCGTCTCTCCAGGGAGAACAGTCCCAGCTCTCTCAACCTGTCTTCATAAGGCATGCCTCCCAATCCAGGCAACATCGTTGTAAATCTCCTCTGCACCCTTTCAATAGCTTCCACATCCTTCCTATAGTGAGGCGACCAGAACTGCGCACAGTACTCCAAGTGGGGTCTGACAAGAGTCTTATAGAGCTGCATCATTACCTCCTGACTCCTAAACTCAATCCCTCGATGAATGAAGGCCAGTACACCGTACGCCTTCTTAACCACATCCTCCACCTGCGAGGCCGATTTCACTCTCTCTCTTTTCTGCCTTCACAACAATTCGGCATGTCTGCTATGACTCTCACCAACAGATGCACCATGGAAAGCATTCTTTCTGGGTTGTCTCACAGCTCAGTGTGGGCTCCTGCTTTGCCCAAGACCGCAAGGAACTACAAAGAGCCATGAACAAAGCCCAATCCATCACTCAAACCAGCCTCCCGTCCATTGACTCCGTCCACACTTCCCACTGCCTTGGGGGAAAGCAGCCAGCATAATTAAAGACCTCACGCACCCCGGACATTCTATCTTCCACCTTCTTCCATCATAGAACATAGAACATTACAGCGCAGAACAGGCCCTTCGGCCTTCGATGTTGCGCCGACCAATATAAAAAGCAATGCCCCTCCAAACTAAACCATTCCCTTCTCTTCCATATACTTATCAACTAACCTCTTAAAAGCCACCAAACTTGGCGCATCTACAACTGCCGCAGGCAGGGCATTCCACTCCCTAATCACTCTTTGAGTAAAGAACCTACCTCTGATATCTGTCCTATAACTCATACCCCTTAATTTAAAGCTGTTTCCCCTCGTGCTAGCTTTCTCCATCCTAGGAAAAAGGCTATCACTGTCCACCCTATCTAAACCTCTAATCATCTTCTATGCTTCGATAAGGTCCCCTCTTAGCCGCCTCCTTTCTAACGAAAACAACCTCAAATCCCTCAGCCTCTCTTCATAAGACCTGCCCTCCCTACCAGGCCACATCCTGGTAAACCTCCTCTGTACCCTCTCCAATGCCTCCACATCTTTCTTATAATGTGGGGACCAGAACTGCACACATACTCCAAGTGCGGCCGCACTAGAGTTCTGTACAGTTGCAACATGACGTTGCGGCTCCGAAATTCAATCCCCCTACCAATAAAAGCTAAGACTCCATATGCCTTCTTAACAACCTTATCGACTTGACTGCTTACTTTCAGGGATCTATGCACAAATACACCAAGATCCCTCTGTTCATCAACACTATTAAGAATCCTACCATAAGCCCTATACTCTACACATTTATTATTCCTGCCAAAGTGCATTACCTCACACTTTTCCACATTAAACTCCATTTGCCACCTCTCGGCTCAGCTCTGCAACTTGTCCAAGTCTCTCTGCAAACTATAACACCCCTCTTCACTATCTACCACTCCACCGACTTAGTGTCATCTGCAAATTTACTAATCCATCCTTCAATACCCTCATCCAGATCATTTATAAAAATTACAAACAGCAGGGGCCCCAAAACAGACCCCTGAGGTACACCACTTGTCACCGAACTCCACGATGAATATCTCCCATCAAACACCACCCTCTGTCTTCTATCTGCTAGCCAATTCCTAACCCAATTAGCTAAATCACCCTCTCTCCCATACATCTGCATTTTCTGCAGAAGTCTTCCATGGGCCACCTTATCAAACGCCTTACTAAAGTCCATATATACCACATCAACCGCCTTACCCCCATCCACCTCTTTAGTCACTTTTTCAAAAAACTCAATAAGGTAATCAGGAAAAAGATGCATAAGTCTGAGGTCACGTACTGACCGACTCAAGAACAGCTTCTTCCCTGTTGCCCTCAGACTTTTGAATGGACCTACCTCGCATTAAGTTGATCTTTCTCTACATCCTGGCTATGACTACGTTCTGCACCCTCTCCTTTCTTTCTCTGTGAACAGTGTGCTTTCTCTGTACAGCACGCAAGAAACAATACTTTTCAATGTATCCCAATACGTGACAATAATAAATCAAATCAAATCCTTCTCTCTATTATAATCTATGAACGGTATGCTTTGCACAGTGCGCTAGAAACAATACTCTTCACTGTATCCCAATACATGTGACAATAATAAATCAAATCGAATCCTTCTCCTCTATATAATCTATGAACAGTGTGCTTTGTCTGTATGGCGCGCAAGAAATAAAACTTTTCACTGTATCCCAATACACGTGACAATAAATCAAATCCTTCTCCCCTATGTACTTTATGAATGGTATGCTTTTGTCTGTATCATGCACAAGAAACAATACTTCTCACTGTAACCCGATACATGTGACTGTAATAAATCAAATCCTTCTCCCTTATGTACTCTCTGAATGGTATGCTTTGTCTGGATAGTGCGCCAGGAAGGATACTTTTCACTGCAAACTAAATGCATGTGACAATGATAGATCAAATCAAGTCTTTATTTTGATTTCATTGAGTTGCGAGCAATACTTTGTGTTCGATCCATCTTCTGTGTTTGAATCAACGTGGTCCTTCTCCCATTATCAGGGTTGCCGATCTCTGACCGGGCGACGTTCGCCTCGGACCTCAACCCGGTTCCTTTGTCCTCTTGCCGAACCCAATGTCCAGAAAGCCCGAGGCGCTTCTGAGCTGCCAATTTCCACATCCCTCCTTTGATATTGACCCGAGATTTCGGGCCTCTGAGGTGTTGCGGTATTGTTTTTAAGAAGGGACAGGCTAACAAATCGGGTTGTAAACTGTTCAGAGGAGCTTCCGGTTGAGCTGGTGACGTGGGGTACAGAGGATTTGGTGCCTGCGCTCCCTGTTTAGCTTTATAGCAGGCCTGCCTGCTTAGCGACCCTGCCACACCGCTTTAAAGAAACCAACTGTACACTTAAAATCATAGAATCCGACAGATTTGTCCCATTGAGTCTGCATCGACTCGCTGATACAGCATCCCACCAAGACCTATCCCCCAAACCCCCACATATTCATAGCGCTAATCCCCTTAATCTGCACATCTTTGGACACAAGAACTGACAGCAAGAGTAGTCCCCTCGAGCTTGCCCCGCCATTCAATAAGATCATTGCTGATCTTTCTATGGACTCAGCTCCACTTGCCCGCCCGCTCACCTGAATTCCTTCGCTGTTCAAAAATTTATCTACCCTTGCTTTAAAAAACATTCAGTGATGGAGCCACAACAGCTTCACAGATTCGCAACCCTTTGTGTGAAGCAGTTCCTCCTCAACTCAGTCCTAAATCTGCTTCCCCTTATTTTGAGGCCATGCCCGCTAGTTCTGGTTTCACCCGCGAGTGGAAACAACTCCCCTGCTTCTATCTTATCGATTCCCTTCATAATCTTTTACATTTCTATAAGATCTCCCCTCTTTGTTCTGAATTCCAATGAGTATAGCCCCAGTCTACTCAGTCTCTCCTTGCAAGCCAATCCTCTCTAATAAAAGACAATTTAACACGGCCAATCCACCCTAACCTACACATCTTTGGACACTAAGGGGCAATTTAGCATGGCCAATTCACCTAACATACACATCTTTGGACACTAAGGGACAATTTAGCATGGCCAATCCACCGAACCTGCACATCTTTGGACACTAAGGGGCAATGTAGCATGGCCAATCCACCTAACCTGCACATCTTTGGGCACTAAGGGACAATTTAGCATGGCCAATTCACCTAACCTACACATCTTTGGACACTAAGGGGCAATTTAGCATGGCCAATTCACCTAACCTACACATCTTTGGACACTAAGGGCAATTTAGCATGGCCAATTCACAACCTGCAATCTTTGGGCACTAAGGCAATTTAGCATGCCATCCACCGAACTGCACATTTGGACACTAAGGGGCAATGTAGCATGGCCAATCACCTAACCTGCACATCTTGGGCACTAAGGGACAATTTAGCATGGCCAATCCACCTAACCTGCACATTTTGGACACTAAGGGACAATTTAGCATGGCAATTCACCTAACCTACACATCTTTGGACACTAAGGGCAATTTAGCATGGCCAATCCACCTAACCTGCACATCTTTGGACACTAAGGGACAATTTAGCATGGCCAATCCACCCTAACCTACACATCTTTGGGACACTAAGGGACAATTTAGCACGGCCAATCCACCCTAACCTACACATCTTTGGACACTAAGGGACAATTTAGCATGGCCAATCCACCCTAACCTGCACATCTTAGTTAAATTTGGTTTAATTTGTTACGCCAAAAACAGAGAAGAATGGCGGCTGTTTCCCGCCCTCTGGTGGAGGAATGGAGGCACCGCTCGAGTGCAGAATTTCTCAGCAGGTCTCCAGGCCCGTGAATGACAAAGAAATCGCAAATGTATGTCGAAATCAGCTTCGTGTCGAAAAACGGGGAGCCGGAGATGAGTTGGCGCCCATTTAACGGCCGCCGGTGATGTTTCCTGGCCCCTGCTGGGATCTTTACTCAAAGAGTGATTAGGGAGTGGAATGCCCTGCCTGCAGCTGTTGTAGATGCGCCAAGTTTGGTGGCGTTTAAGAGGTTAGTTGATAAGTATATGGAAGAGAAGGGAATGGTTTAGTTTGGAGGGGCATTGCTTTTTATATTGGTCGGCGCAACATCGAAGGCCGAAGGGCCTGTTCTGTGCTGTACTGTTCTATGTTCTATGTTCTATGTTCTAACTCTCCCTCCCCCTATCCCGTTTTCCTCTCAATGCATCCCAACACACAATAAATCCAAATTGAAACCTCCCTCAACGGTCTCGGGCTAAGGGAGCGGCCGTTTTGGACTGAGACAGAGAGTGAGGTCTTTCACGCGGAACTACACGCACACGTAGAACGTAGAACAATACAGCACAAACAGGCCCTTCGGCCCACGGGTTGCGCCGGTCACATCTACCAATCCGCAGACCTATCTATAACCCCCCATCCTATTCTTTTCCGTATACTCACACAGAGAAACATCAAATCTAGAAGCCAGGGGGAGAGGATTCGGCCCTTCCGGACTGCTCCCACCATTCACTCTGATCATGGCTGATCATCAGATTCAATATCCCGACTCCCCCCCCTTTCTCCGTCCACGTCTCTCTCGACCCTTCTAGGCCCCAGGAGCTGCATCTCATTCCTTGGCGAAATCACACAACGTTTGGGCCTCAACTACTTCCTGATTCCATGTGTTCACCACGCTCTGGGCGAAGAAAGTTCGCCTCACCCCAGTCCTCAAACTACGACCCCCCCCCACCCCGCCCTAGTTCTGGATTCACCTCACCAGCGGGTAAATTCTTTCCGGATCTACCCTGTTAGAACTTTATAATCAATGAGATTCCCCGTGTGCTCTTCGAAACTCCAGCAGATATATAACAAGGGACAAAGAAAATTACAGCACGGGAACAGGCCCTTCGGCCCCTCCTAACCTGCACCCACCCCATGCTGCCCAACTGAACTAAAACCTCCCCCCCCACCGTACCTTTCCGAGGACCATATATCCTCCATCCCCATTCTATCGTGTATTTATCCAGATGCCTCCTTAAAAGTCACTACTGTATCCACTTCCACTACCCCCTTATCCCAGGTAGCGGGTTTGAGGCACCCACCATCTTCAGCGTAAAAAAAAATCAGCCTCGTACATCTCCTCGCACCTTAAACTTGTGCCCCCCCCCTAGTAATTGACTCTTCCCCCCGAGGATAAAAGCTTCTGACTATCCATTCTGTCCCTCATAATCTTGTAGACTTCTATCAGGTCTCCCCTCAACCTCCCTCGCTCCAGTGAGAACAAACCAAGTTTCTCCAACCTCTCCTCGTAGCTAATGCCCTCCGTACCAGGGCAACATCCTGGTCAATCTTTTCTGTACCCTCTGCGAAGCCTCCACATCCTTCTGGTAGTGTGGCGACCAGAATTGAACCAAGTGCGGCCTCACTAAGGTTCTGTAAAGCTGCAACATGACTTGCTAATTTTTAAACTCAGTGCCCCGACCGATGAAGGCAAGCATGCCGTGTGCCTTCTTGACCACCTTCTCCGCCTGCATTGCCACTTTCAGCGACCTGTACACCCAGATCCCTCTGCCTATCAATATTCTTACATGGGCGAGATGGGTAGAGAGAGATCTGAGCAATTGGGGCTAGCTCAGTGGTTAATACAATGCGGGGACCTGAGAAGCTGAGTTACAGAGAATAGGTTTGGACTTTATTCCCTGGAGTGTAGAAGAATGAGGGGAGATTTGATAGAGGTGTATAAGATTTTGATAGAGTGAATGCAAAGCAGGCTTTTCCCACTGAGGCTAGGGGAGAGAAAAAACCAGAACATAAAACATTACAGCGCAGAACAGGCCCTTCGGCCCTCGATGTTGCGCCGACCAATTAAGAAAAAGCAATGACCCTCTAACCTAAACCATTCCCCTTTCATCCATAAACTTATCTACTAACCTCTTAAACGCCACCAAACTTGGCGCATCTACAACTGCCGCAGGCAGGGCATTCCATACCCTAACCACCCTCTGGGTAAAGAACCTACCTCTGATATCCGTCCTATAACTATCACCCCTTAATTTAAAGCTGTGTCCCCTCGTGCTAGCTTTCTCCATCCGAGGAAAAAGCCTATCACTGTCCAGAGGGCATGGGGTAAGGATGAAAGGAGAATAGTTTAAAGGAGGGGCTTCTTCACGCAGAGAGTGGTGGGAGTGTGGAATGAGCTGCCGGATAAAGTGGTAAATACTTTTAAGAAAAGCTTGGACGGGTTTATGGATGAGAGGGGTGTGGAGAGATACGGTCCAGGTGCAGGGTCAGCGGGACTAGGCAAAAAATGGTTCGGCACAGACAAAAAGGGCCGAAAGGCCTGTTTCTGAGCTGTAATGTTCTATGGTAAAAGGGGCAGCATGGAAAAGTTGGGCCAAAGGGCCTGTTACCCTGCTGTAAACTCTATGACCTCTTAAGGGTTCTGACATTTAAAACTTTGCCATGCTCCCTCTGTAACACGGAGAGAGAGACAGAGAGGGCTGAAGGCTATTGAAGCATATTCAGGAGGGAGATGTCTCCGGCAATCAAAGGTTAAGGGGACAATGGAGTGAGGCTCAGTCAGAATATCACTGGGGACAGAGTAAGATCGAAGGGCTGATTGGCCTCCCATTGCCGTTGTGAGGTAGCTTGGCCGGGCCAGGACAAACAGCAGTGCAAAGACTCCACGCACAATTAAATTTTCACTGTCGGAGCCTCTTCCTTCCGGTCCAGGAAATGGAGTCGCTCAGAGCGCAGGATTCTGGAATGATCCGCGAGATCGGACTGCGTTGGGGTGTTGGCGGCGGTGGTGGTGGTGGGGGGGGTGGAGGGGGAGGCGGTGTACCAGCACGTTGACCTATCGTTTGTCCTTCTTCTTGGTCTTTCTCTTCATGGACACGTTCATGATGTTCCCATCTCCAACTTGAAGCCCTTGGATGTTGGAACCATGGATTTGAATAGATCCTTGGGAAAGGGAGAGAGAGAGAGAGAGAGAGATGGAGAGAGTGAATGGAAGGGCATCAAAGTGGGGGAAGGAACGGGAGGGAGTCACGTGTTCCCGTCATTACTCCGCACCGCGTGCCCTCCGATCGCGAAGCAAACCCGAGCTTCCGAGGGTCAGTATGGAATCATAGGATCCCTACAGTGCAGAAGGAGGCCGTTCAGCCCATCGAGTCTGCACCGACAACAATCCCATCCAGGCCTCATCCCTGTAGCCCACTAATTGCTCGAACCTACACCTCTTTACACACTAAGGGACAATTTAGCATGGCCAATCCACCTAACCTGCACATCTTTGGACACTAAGGGGCAATTTAGCACGGCCAATCCACCTAACCTGCACATCTTTGGACACTAAGGGACAAATTAGCATGGTCAATCCACCTAACCTGCACATCTTTGGACACTAAGGGGCAATTTAGCATGGCCAATCCACCTAACCTGCACATCTTTGGAATAAGGGAAATAGCGCATCCCTAACTGCACATCTTTGGACTGGTTTGTTTTTGACACTAAGGGACAATTAGCAGCCATCACCTAACCTGCACTCTTTGGACATAAGGGGCAATTTAGCATGGCCAATCCACTAACTGCAATCTTTGGACACTCGGGACATTAGCATGGCCAATCCACCTAACCTGCACATCTTTGGACACTCAGGGACAATTAGCATGGTCAATCTACCTAACCTGCACATCTTTGGACACTAAGGGACAAATTAGCATGGTCAATCTACCTAACCTGCACATCTTTGGACACTAAGGGGCAATTTAGCATGGTCAATCCACGTAACCTGCACATCTTTGGACACTAAAAGACAAATTCTCCCTTAGTGTCCAAAGATGTTCAGGTTAGGTGGATTGGCCATGCTAATTTGTCCCTTAGTGTCAGCGGTTTAGCAGAGGAAATACATGGGGTTATGGGAATAGGGTCTGGGTGGGATTGTTGTCAGTGCAGGTTCAATGGGCCGAATGGCTTCCTTCTGCAGTGTAGGGATTCTATGACTATTAATCCCCGAAACTCAGCTGATGTTCCAGAGGAGCTGGGTTCAAATCCCTCCATGGCAAATGGTGGAATTGAAATTTAATGAAAAAAATCTGGAATTAAGAATCTACTGATGACGGTGAAACCATTGTCGGAAAAACCCATCTGGTTCACCCTTTAGGGAAGGAGAAATCTGCCCGTCCTTATCCGGTCTGGCCTACATGTGACTCCAGAGATACCCAGCAACGTGGTTGTCTCTCAACTGCCCTCCAAGGGGCAACTAGGGATGGGCAATAAATGCTGGGCCCAACCAGCGACACCCCCTATCCCATAAATGAATAAAAAATAGGGCAGAGTGATGGGAATGGGGAGGGGGTGTGAGGAGAACGGAGAGAGAAGGAGGGGAAGGAAGGAGAAGCAGACAGCGTTGACCATGCAGTGGTTAATTTGGACGAGCTTTTATGGAATCTATTGCTATGATCTGTTGAGATCGGAAGGATGTGGAGATCTTGCGAGAGGGAAAAGAACCTTTCACGTTCTCCCCCTACCCCACTTTGAACGTCGCCCAATCCAGTTTACGACAGAGGAGGGCACGTTCTTCCCGCGGCAACCAAACCCGGAATCTCCCACTATCTGGGAAACCAGCACCAATAAAGAGGTTGGGTTCTTACCGAGACTCGTTGTGCCCGTCATTTGCATCTGAAAGGCAGAAGGAAAAAAACGTAAGTGGCAGTTTCTGTTGGCTACGCACAACAGCCAAACTTTTCTCGTGACCTCTGCCCTCTGACCTTTACCTTAGGACTTGGCTTCTGATTGGTTGGTTTGTCCTCCTGGCTGCCCTTCACTGCTGGTCCTCGTGTCATTCCAGAGTCAGGTTTGCTCTGTACTGGAGGGTGAACAGAGAGAATGTGTGCGTAACTTCACAACTTCACGTTCACTCCCACTGTACATAATCCCAATGGACCCAAACCTCTTCCCATTCACTCCCATTGTACACAATCCCAATGGACCCAAACCCCTTCCAATTCACTCCCACTGTACACAATCCCAGTGTTCCCAAACCCCTTCCCATTCACTCCCACTGTACACAATCCCAATGGACCCAAACCCCTTCCATTCCTCCCATGTTGCCCCTTCCCATTCACTCCCACTGTACACAATCCCAATGGACCCAAACCCCTTCCCATTCACTCCCACTGTACACAATCCCAATGGACCCAAACCCCTTCCATTCACTCCATTGTACACAATCAAAGACCCAAACCCCTTCCCATTCACCCCACTGTACACAATCCCAATGGACCCAAACCCCTTCCCATTTCCCACTGTACACAATCCCAATGGACCCAAACCCCTTCCCATTCACTCCCATTGTACACAATCCCAATGGACCCAAACCCCTTCCCATTCACTCCCACTGTACACAATCCCAATGGACCCAAACCCCTTCCCATTCACTCCCACTGTACACAATCCCAATGGACCCAAACCCCTTCCCATTCACTCCCACTGTACACAATCCCAATGGACCCAAACCCCTTCCCATTCACTCCCACTGTACACAATCCCAATGGACCCAAACCCCTTCCCATTCACTCCCACTGTACACAATCCCAATGGACTCAAACCCCTTCCCATTCACTCCCACTGTACACAATCCCAATGGACCCAAACCCCTTCCCATTCACTCCCACTGTACACTCCCAATGGACCCAAACCCCTTCCCATTCACTCCCTGTACACATCCATTGACCCAAACCCTCCATTCCTCATGTACACAATCTGTTCCAACCCTCCCATTCACTCCCACTGTACACAATCCCAATGGACCCAAACCCCTTCCCATTCACTCCCACTGTACACAATCCCAATGGACCCAAACCCCTTCCCATTCACTCCCACTGTACACAATCCCAATGGACCCAAACCCCTTCCCATTCACTCCCACTGTACACAATCCCAATGGACCCAAACCCCTTCCCATTCACTCCCACTGTACACAATCCCAATGGACCCAAACCCCTTCCCATTCACTCCCACTGTACACAATCCCAATGGACCCAAACCCCTTCCCATTCACTCCCACTGTACACAATCCCAATGGACCCAAACCCCTTCCCATTCACTCCCACTGTACACAATCCCAATGGACCCAAACCCCTTCCCATTCACTCCCACTGTACACAATCCCAATGGATCCAAACCCCTTCCCATTCACTCCCACTGTACACAATCCCAATGGACCCAAACCCCTTCCCATTCACTCCCACTGTACACAATCCCAATGGCCCAAACCCTTCCTTCACTCCCATGTACACATCCCATGGACCCAACCCCTTCCCATTCACTCCCATTGTACACAATCCCAATGGACCCCAACCCCTTCCCATTCACTCCCACTGTACACAATCCCAATGACCCAAACCCCTTCCCATTCACTCCCACTGTACACAATCCCAGTGTCCCAACCCCTTCCCATTCACTCCCACTGTACACATCCCAATGGACCCAAACCCCTTCCCATTCACTCCCACTGTACACAATCCCAATGGACCCCAAACCCCTTCCCATTCACTCCCACTGTACACAATCCCAATGGACCCAAACCCCTTCCCATTCACTCCCACTGTACATAATCCCAGTGTTCCCACTGTCACTGTATTACCTGACTTTGTAGTTGACAACTTGGGTCCTGATGATTGGTCATTTGGCGTCTCCTCTTCTGCCTGTCAAGAAAGTAAATACAGATTTTTTTCAACATTTTCTAATTATTTCATAGATCCACAGAATCTTTGCAGTTCAGAAGGAGTCGATTTGACCCATTGAGGTTGTATTGACCACAATGGCACCCAGGCTCTTTCCCAGAATCCCACGTATTTACTCTGCTAATCTCCCTGACACTAAGGGGCAATTTAGCATGGCCAATCCATCTAACCTGCACATGTTTGGACACTAAGGGACAATTTATTTTATGGAAGAGAAGGGAATGGTTTAGTTTGGAGGGGCATTGCTTTTTATTTTGGTCGGCACAAACATCGAAGGCCGAAGGGCCTGTTCTGTGCTGTAATGTTCTATATGTTGTTCTATATCTATATATAATTTTGCATGGCCAATCCACCTAACCCCCACATCTTTGGACACTAAGGGACAATTTAGCATGGCCAATCCACCTAACCTGCACATCTTTACGCTAAGGGACAATTTATCATGGCCAATCCACCTAACCCGTACATCTTTGGACACTAAGGGACAATTTAGCATGGCCAATCCACCTAACCCGCACATCTTTGGACACTAAGGGACAACTTAGCATGGCCAATCCACCCTAACCTGCACATCTTTGGAGCTAAACAGCAATTTACTATGGCTAATCCCCTCCTAACCCGCCCAGTTTCAGATTATGGGAGGGAACCAGAGCACCCGAAGGAAATCCACGCAGACACAGCGGAGGGGGTTTGGGGGGGGGGGGGGGGGGGGTGCGGTGGGAGGGAGCGAACATGCAAACAAACAGTGACCCGAAGCTGGAATTGTACCTGGGTCCCTGGTGCTGTGAGGCAGCAGCACCAACCACTGTGCCAGCATTCGCGAGGAAATTCTTTTTTTTAAACCCTTCCCTGTGCTGTTCTGCCCACTGGGCATGTCACACCAGTCATCCTGGAGAGGGGGATGATTGGAAGGGCAACTTTCCTGTGATTAAGAGCTCGCTTGAGGGGAGGTGTGGGGTAGGCCCCAGGCTTTGGGCCTAGTCAGCCTCTGTGCGGTTTGGGGGAGTGGGGAAGAATATTAGTGACTACGCTTCAGTCTCCCTGAAGAAAATGAGGGCCCTATCCTCTTCTGTAGGGAAAACTGGCCAGCTTTAGGACTCCCCTGAGGTAGAGGTCAACCGTGTAAGCCTTACCCAAGTTGTGGAGTTAGCATTGCTCAGTCGCTCTCAATCCCCTTCCAGAATGACTCAGAGATAGTCAACATCTTTTCCCAGAGGTAGGGGAGTCTCAAACTAGAGGGCGCAGGTTTAAGGTGAGAGGGGAGAGATACAAAAGGGCCCAGAGGGGCAATTTTTTTCACACACAGAGGGTGCTGAGTGTCTGGTAGTAGTAGAGGTGGGTACAATTGAGTCTTTTCAAAAGCATTTTGGCTACACGGGTATAGAGGGGGATGGACCAAATCCCTCAAGCTTATTGGTTAAAGATTAAGGGCAGCATGGACAGGTTGGGCTGAAGGGCCTGTTTCTGTGCTGTAAACCTCTATGGCTCTAATAGATAGAACTCATAGAATCCCTACCATGCAGAAAGAGGCCCTTCGGCCCAACGAGTCTGCACCAAACACAATCCCACCCAGGCCCTAACCCCCTCCCCCCCCATATCCCTACGTATTTTACCCACTAATCCACCTGGACACGAAGGGACAATTTCTTAGCACGGCCAATCAACCTAACCTCCCCCCCACCAAACATCTTTCGGACAATGGGAGGAAACCGGAGCACCCGGAGGAAACCCACGCAGACACGAGGAGAATGTGCAAACGCTGACCGGCGGTCGGGTCCCCAGGGATGGGGGCGGCTCCGGGAGCGTGGGAGGGTGCGGCCTGATGGAGCATTCGGTGTGTAGCTCGCCTGCAGAGAGAAAAGATTAAGGAATTCAGAACACGAGGATTATTACCGTACAGTGCCGTGGGGGGGGGGCCGCAGCTGGAATATTACGCACAGTTGTCCTTACCCGAGGAAGGATGTCCTTGCTAATAGAGAGAACGCATGGAAAAGTATAGAGGAAACAGATGGCAGGTTTTCCCCTTCCCAAAATGGGTGCTATTAGTGAACCAGATGGGTTCTCATGATGGTCATCATTACTGGGATTAGTGCCATGAATCTGAAGTGGCACGTAGGCGCTAGACTGGAAAAGGATGGTACATTTCGCTTCCTGAAAGGACGACAACAATGAACCACTTGGGCTCAGTGGATGGTCATAATTACTGGGATTAGTGCCAAATACTCTAGATTTTATTTCAAATGGATTTGAATTCCACCATTTGCTGTGTGGGTTGAAACTGAAGGCTCATTCCTCTCACCCCCACCACAGCCTCTGGACTATTGTTCAGCATCAATACCATAACAGTGTTCTTGCTCTCCAACCGCAACCCCAACCCCCATCCCCACCCCGCACCCCTCCCCCGGGTCCCCCTGAACAGTTTGAGAGCTCGAAGCGCAAGTTTGCTTGGATGTTTTAGAGGATGTGATTACAAGTCACCCATGTTGGTCTGGGGTGGGGAATGAGTCATGTAAGACAGACCAGAAAAGGACGGCAGATTTCACTTCCAGAAATGTGACATTCGTGAACCAGATGGATTCAATTGATGGTCATTATTACTGGGATTAGTGCCAAATCTCTAGATTTCATTTCAATTGGATTTGAATTCCACCAGCTGCCATAGGTTGAGATTTGAACACGTGTTCTTCCCCACCAATGCCAGAAAGAGGTCCAGATCACCAACAACCTATCCTGATTTGAAACCCTATTCTGATAGGGTTTGAAGTTAGATAAGTCCCCTGGGCCGGACGGGATTTACCCTAGGATTCTCTGGGAGGCAAGAGAGGCGATTGCAGAGCCTCTGGCTCTGATCTTCAGGTCGTCGTTGGTTACGGGTATAGTTCTGGAAGACTGGAGGATAGCGAATGTGGTCCCATTGTTCAAGAAGGGGAAGAGAGACTTTCCAGGGAATTATAGGCCAGTGAGTCTTACTTCTGTTGTGGGTAAAGTATTGGAGAGAATTATTAGGGATAGGATTTATAGTTATTTAGAGAGAAATGAATTGATTGGGGATAGTCAGCATGGTTTTGTGAAGGGTAGGTCGTGCCTTACTAACCTTATTGAGTTTTTTGAAAAAGTGACCAAAGAGGTGGATGGGGGTAAGGCGGTTGATGTGGTATATATGGACTTTAGTAAGACGTTCGATAAGGTGTCCCATGGAAGGCTTCTGCAGAAAATGCAGATGTATGGGATTGAGGGTGATTTAGCTAATTGGATTAGGAATTGGCTAGCAGATAGAAGACAGAGGGTGGTGGTTGATGGGAGATATTCATCGTGGAGTTCGGTTACAAGTGGTGTACCTCAGGATCTGTTTTGGGGCCCCTGCTGTTTGTAATTTTTATAAATGATCTGGATGAGGGTATTGAAGGATGGATTAGTAAATTTGCAGATGACACTAAAGTCGGTGGAGTGGTAGATAGTGAAGAGGGGTGTTATAGTTTGCAGAGTGACTTGGACAAGTTGCAGAGCTGGGCCGAGAGGTGGCAAATGGAGTTTAATGTGGAAAAGTGTGAGGTAATGCACTTTGGCAGGAATAATAAATGTGTAGAGTATAGGGCTAATGGTAGGATTCTTAATAGTGTTGATGAACAGAGGGATCTTGGTGTATATGTGCATAGATCCCTGAAAGTAGGCAGTCAAGTCGATAAGGTTGTTAAGAAGGCATACGGAGTCTTAGCTTTTATTGGTAGGGGGATTGAATTTCGGAGCCGCAACGTCATGTTGCAACTGTACAAAACTCTAGTGCGGCCGCACTTGGAGTATTGTGTGCAGTTCTGGTCCCCACATTATAAGAAAGATGTGGAGGCATTGGAGAGGGTACAGAGGAGGTTTACCAGGATGTTGCCTGGTATGGAGGGCAGGTCTTATGAAGAGAGGCTGAGGGATTTGAGGTTGTTTTCGTTAGAAAGGAGGCGGCTAAGAGGGGACCTTATTGAAACATATAAGATGATTAGAGGTTTAGATAGGGTGGACAGTGATAGCCTTTTTCCTAGGATGGAGAAAGCTAGCACGAGGGGACACAGCTTTAAATTAAGGGGTGATAGTTATAGGACGGATATCAGAGGTAGGTTCTTTACCCAGAGGGTGGTTAGGGAGTGGAATGCCCTGCCTGCGGCAGTTGTAGATGCACCAAGTTTGGTGGCGTTTAAGAGGTTAGTTGATAAGTTTATGCAAGAGAAGGGAATGGTTTAGTTTGGAGGGGCATTGCTTTTTTCACAATTGGTCGGCGCAACATCGAAGGCCGAAGGGCCTGTTCTGTGCTGTAATGTTCTATGT
Organism: Sphyrna mokarran; assembly: GCA_024679065.1. Lineage (NCBI taxonomy): Eukaryota > Metazoa > Chordata > Chondrichthyes > Carcharhiniformes > Carcharhinidae > Sphyrna > Sphyrna mokarran. The sequence goes on along the minus strand of JAGIQG010000040.1, from coordinate 66,053 downwards.
TCTATGTTCTATGATCCTCCCCATGCCAACACTACAGTTAAGAAAGCCCACTAACACCCCTACTTTCTCAGAAGACTAAGGAAATTCAGCATGTCCGCTACGACTCTCACCAAATTCTATAGTTGCACCATAGAAAGCGTTCTTTCTGGTTGTATCAGAGCTTGGTCTGGGCTCCTGCTCTGCCCGAGACCGCAAGGAAATACAAAAGGTCGTGAATGTAGCCCAATCCGTCACACGCAAACCAGCCTCCCATCCATTGACTCTGTCTACACTTCTCACTGCCTCGGCAAAGCGGCCGGCATAATCAAGGACCCCACACATCCCGGACATTCTCTCTTCTACCTTCTTCGTTCGGGAAAAAGATACAAAAGTCTGAGGTCACGTACCGACCGACTCAAGAACAGCTTCTTCCCTGCTGCTGTCAGACTTTTGAATGGACCCACCTTATATGAAGTTGATTTTTCTCTGCACCCTAGCTATGACCGTAACACTACACTCTGCACCCTCTCCTTTCCTTCTCTATGAACTGTATGGTTTTGTCTGTGCAGTGTGTAAGAAATAATATGTTTCACTGTATGAACACATAGAATCCCAAGAATCCCTACAGGACAGAAGGAGGCCATTCGACCCATCGAGTCTGCACTGACCAACAGTGTAGAGCACTGCTGCCTCACAGCACCAGGGCCCTGGGTTTGATTCCAAGCTCGGAGCAATGTCTGTGCGGAGTCTCTGCCCCCTCGTGTCTGCATGGGTTTCCTCTTGGTGCTCCGGTTTCCTCCCACAGTCCAAAGATGTGCGGGTTAGGTGGATTGGCCATGCTAAATTGTCCCTTAGTCTCCAAAGATGTGCGGGTTAGGTGGATTGGTCATGCTAAATTGTCCCTTAGTCTCCAAAGATGTGCGGGTTAGGTGGATTGGCCATGCTAAATTGTCCCTTAGTGTCCAAAGATGTGCAGGTTAGGGTGGATTGGCCATGCTAAATGCCTTAGTGTCCAAAGATGTGCAGGTTAGGTGGATTGGCCATGCTAAATGTCCTTAGTGTCCAAAGTTGTGCGGGTTAGGTGGAGGACATGCTAAATTGTCCCTTAGTGTCCAAAGATGTGCGGGTTAGGTGGATTGGCCATGCTAAATTGTCCTCAGTGTCTGGGGGACTAGCAGGGTAAATGAATGGGGTTATGGGGATTGCAGTGGGCGCAAACTATATGGGCCATATGCCCTCTTGCTGCAGTGTAGGGATTCTATCATTTTCTACATGTCACAATAACAAAATCGAAAGAGATTCCGGATTCCTAGCCCAGTGGCATTACTATGAGACCATTGTATTCCCCCCCAAACCCCCCCCAAACTCTGGTGCGGCCGGAGTATTGTATACAGCTCTGGTCTCCACATTATAAGAAAGATGTGGAGCCATTGGAGAGGGTACAGAGGAGGTTTACCAGGATGTTGCCTGGTATGGAGGGCAGGTCAGGTCTTATGAAGAGAGGCTGAGGGATTTGAGGTTATTTTCATTAGAGAGAAGAAGGTTAAGAGGAGACCTTATTGAGACATATAAAATGATCGGAGGGTTAGATAGGGTGGACAGTGAAAACCTTTTTTCTCGGATGGAGATGGGTAACACGAGGGGACATAGCTTTAAATTGAGGGATGATAATTATAGGACGGATGTCAGAGGTGGGTTCTTTACTCAGAGGGTAGTAAGGGCGTGGAATGCCCTGCCTGCAGCAGTTGTGGACTCGCCAAGTTTAAGGGCATTCAAATGGTCAGTGGATATGGATAGCATTGGAATAGTTTAGGATAGAGGGTCATAAAATTGGTTCCATTGGTTGGCGCAACATCGAGGACCGAAGGGCCTGTACTGCGCTGTGATGTTCTAACCCACCCCACCCGTCTCTGTTGAACAGTTTGATGTCTCCGAGGAAGAACAGGGTCTGGTATCTCACCAACGGGGTCAACAGCACTCTCACGCAAGCTCAGGTCACACATACTGTCCGAGAAGGCAGCGAGACTGCTGCTGGAATCCAGGTTCCCCTGAAAAGATAAAATTTATCTCCTTAATACAGTGCGCAAAATTCCTCAGAGAGATACACACTCCCTTCCTTTACCCAATGTCTCCCCCAGCACATTCCCCCCCCCCCATGCATATGCTACTCACATTATACATTAATGCAAGGAGCATACGCAATAAGGTGGATGAACTTGCAGCCTGGATTGGTGCTTGGGACTTCGATGTTGTGGCCATTTCAGAGACGTGGATAGAGCAGGAGCATGAATGGTTGTTGCAGGTTCCGGGGTTCAGATGTTTCAGTCAGAGCAGAGGTGGTGGTAGAAGACGGGGAGGAGTGGCATTGTTAGTTAAGGACAGCATGACGGTGGCAGAAAAGACGTTTGATGTGGACTTGTCTGCTGAGGTAGTGTGGGCTGAGATTAGAAACAAGAAAGGAGAGGTCACACTGTTGGGAGTTTTTTATAGGCCTCCAAAAAGTTCCAGAGAAGTAGAGGAAGGGATTGCAAAGTTGATCCTGGATAGGTGTGAAAGTAACAGGGTAGTTGTAATGGGGGACTTTAACTTTTCTAATATCGATTGGAAAAGCTATAGTTCAAGTACGTTAGAGGGGTCAGTTTTTGTTCAATGTGTGCAGGAAGGTTTCATGACTCAGTATGTAGATAGGCCAACAAGAGGCGAGGCTATATTGGATTTGGTACTGGGTAATGAACCAGACCAGGTGTTAGACTTGGAGGTGGGTGAGCACTTTGGTGATAGTGACCACAATTCGGTTACGTTTACCTTAGTGATGGAAAGGGATGGGCACGTACAGAATAACAGTAGTTATAGCTGGGGGAAAGGTAATTATGAGGCTATTAGGAGAGATTTAGGATGCATAGGGTGGAGCAGGAAATTACAGGGGCTGGGGACATCTGAAATGTGGAGCATATTTAAGGAACAGCTTCTGCATGTCCTTAATGAATATGTACCTGCCAGGCAGGGAGGAAGTGGTCGAGTGAGGGAACCATGGTGTACTAGGGAAGTTGAATCTCTGGTGAAGAGGAAGAAGGAGGCTTATATAATGATGAGACGTGAAGGCTCAGTTAGGGCAATAGAGAGCTATAAATCAGCCAGGAAGGAGCTAAAGAGGGAGTTGAGAAGAGCTAGAAGAGGACACGAGAAGACTTTGGTGGATAGGATTAAGGAGAATCCTAAAGCTTTTTACAGGTATATAAATAATAAAAGATTGGTTAGGGCAAGATTAGGGCCAGTCAGAGATAGCAGTGGGAAGTTGTGCGTGGAGCCTGAGGAGATAGGAGAGACACTGAATGAGTATTTTTCGTCAGTATTCACGCAGGAGAAAGACAATGTTGTCGGGGAGAATACTGCGATACTAGGTTGTAGACTGGGCAGGATTGAGGTTCATAAGGAGGAGGTGTTAGCGAATCTTGAGGGTATGAAAATTGATAAGTCCCCTGGGCCAGATGGGATTTACCCTAGGATTCTCTGGGAGGCTAGAGAGGAGATTGCAGAGCCTTTGGCTTTGATCTTCATGTCGTCGTTGGCTACAGGTATAGTGCCGGAAGACTGGAGGATGGCAAATGTTGTCCCTTTGTTCAAAAAGGGGAGTAGGGACCATCCTGGAAATTATAGACCGGTGAGCCTGACTTCTGTTGTGGGCAAAGTCTTGGAAAGAATTATAAGGGATAGGATTTATAAGCATCTAGAGAGGAATAAATTGATTAGGGATAGTCAGCACAGTTTTGTGAAGGGTAGGTCGTGCCTCACAAACCTTATTGAGTTTTTTGAGGAGGTGACCAAAGAGGTAGATAAGGGTAAGGCAGTTGATGTAGTGTATATGGATTTTAGCAAAGCGTTTGATAAGGTTCCCCATGGTAGGCTACTGCAGAAAGTGCAGATGCATGGGATTGAAGGTGATTTAGCAGTTTGGATTAGGAATTGGCTAGCTGATAGAAGACAGAGGGTGGTGGTTGATGGGAAATATTCAACCTGGAGTGCAGTTACAAGTGGTGTACCTCAAGGATCTGTTTTAGGGCCACTGCTGTTTGTCATTTTTATAAATGACCTAGATGAGGGTGTAGAGGGTTGGATTAGTAAATTTGCTGACGATACCAAAGTGGGGGGAGTTGTAGACAGCGAGATGGATGTTACAGTTTGCAGAGGGACATAGATAGGTTGCAGAGCTGGGCCGTGAGGTGGCAAATGGAATTCAATACGGATAAGTGTGAGGTGATTCACTTTGGTAGGAATAACAGGCATATGAAATATAGGGCTAATGGAAGGACCCTTAATAGCGTTGTCGAGCAGAGGGATCTTGGGGTACAAGTACATAGCTCTTTGAAAGTTGGCACCCAGGTTGATAAAGTTGTTAAGAAGGCGTACGGTGTGTTAGCTTTTATTGGTAGAGGGATTGAATTTAGGAGCCGTGAGGTTATGTTACAACTGTACAAAACTCTGGTGCGGCCGCACTTGGAGTATTGCGTACAGTTCTGGTCGCCGCATTATAAGAAAGATGTGGAAGCATTGGAAAGGGTGCAGAGGAGGTTTACCAGGATGTTGCCTGGTATGGTGGGAAGGCCTTATGAGGAAAGGCTGAGGGACCTGAGGTTATTTTCATTAGAGAGAAGAAGGTTACGCGGTGACCTAATTGAGGCGTATAAGATGATCAAAGGACTGGATAGGGTGGATAGTGAGAGCCTTTTTCCTCAGATGGTGATGACCAACACGAGGGGACATAACTTTAAATTAAGAGGTGGTAGTTATAGGACGGATGTCAGAGGCAGGTTCTTTACACAGAGGGTGGTGAGGGCGTGGAATGCCCTGCCTGCAGCAGTTGTGGACTCGCCTACTTTGGGGGCATTCAAATGTTCGGTGGATAGGCATATGGATGATATTGGAATAGTTTAGGTTAGAGGGTCCACTGGCCGGCGCAACATCGAGGGCCGAAGGGCCTGTACTGCGCTGTAATGTTCTATGTTCTATCCCGGGGAGATACACTCTCCCCCTTTACCCAGTGTCTCCCCCAGTACACTCCCCCCCCATCCCGGGGAGATACACACTCCCTTCCTTTACCCAGTGTCTCCCCCAGCACACTCTCCGCCCCACCCCGGGGAGATACACTCCTCCCTCTTTACCCAGTGTCTCCATATTTACAAGCATCACAGAATCCCTACGGGGCAGAAGGAGGCCATTTGCCTCATCAAGTTTATATTGACAACAATAGATCCTGTCCCCCTAAGCTCACACGTTTCCTCTGCTAATCCCCCTGAAAGAAGGGACAATTTAACACGGCCAATCCACCTAACCTGCACATCTTTGGACACTAAGGGACAATTTAGCAGGGCCAATCCACCCTCACCTGCACATCTTTGGACACTAAGGGACAATTTAGCATGGCCAATCCACCTAACCTGCACATCTTTGGACACTAAGGGACAATTTAGCATGGCCAATCACCTAACCGCACATCTTTGGACACTAAGGGACAATTAGCATGGTCATCCACCCTACCTGCACATCTTGGACACTAAGGACAATTAGAGGGCCAATCCCCTAACCGCAATCTTGGACACTTAGGGACAATTTAGCATGGCAACCATTAACCTACACATCTTTGGACACAAGGGACAATTTTGCATGGCTAATCCATCCTAACCTGCACATCTTTGGACACTAAGGGACAATTTAGCATGGCCATCCCTAACCTGCACATCTTTGGACACTAAGGGACAATTTAGCATGGCCAATCCACCTAACCTGCACATCTTTGGACACTAAGGGACAATTTAGCATGGCCAATCCACCTAACCTGCACATCTTTGGACACTAAGGGACAATTTAGCATGGCCAATCCACCCTAACCTGCACATCTTTGGACACTAAGGGACAATTTAGCATGGCCAATCCACCCTAACCTGCACATCTTTGGACACTAAGGGACAATTTAGCATGGCCAATCCACCTTAACCTGCACATCTTTGGACACTAAGGGACAATTTAGCATGGCCAATCCACCTAACCTGCACATCTTTGGACTGAGGGAGGAAACCAGATTATCCGGAGGAAACCCAAGCAGACGCGAGGAGAATGTGCAAACTCCACACAGACAGTGACCCGAGCCAGGAATCGAACCCAGGTTCCTGGTGCTGTGAGTCAGGCAGTGCCGCCGTATATTCGTTCGTGGGACGTGGGCATCTCTGGCTGGCCAGCTTTTATCACCTTTCCCAAGTTGCACTTCGAGAAGGTGGTGGGTGAACCGCCCCTGCTTGAACCCGCTGCGGTCCCCGTGTGGTGTGGGGTAACACTCACAGTGCCGTTAGGGAGGGATGTGGAGCCCAGCCACAGTGAAGGAACGGTCGGTGTATTTCCCAAGTCGGGATGGTGAGTGGTGGGGCTGGGAGGAGGATCTTGCAGGTGTCTGGTGTTTCCCCATGGTACTCGTCCTTTAGATGGTAGAGATGGTGGGTTTTAGAAGTGCTGACGGAAGGAGCCTTGGCGAGCCCGCTGGCGTGCATCTTTGTAGATGGTACACACACAACCTGCTGTCACTGTGTGTGGGTGGAGGGGGAGAGAGTGGGGTGAGGAGGGAGAGAGTGGGGTGGAGGCAGGGAGAGAGGGGGTGGGAGGAAGGAGAGGTGTGGTTGAGGAGGGAGAGAGAGTGGGGGTGGAGGAGGGAGAGAGTGTGGGGTGGAGGAGGGAGAGAGTGGGGTAGCATGGCCAATCCACCCTAACCTGCACATCTTTGGACACTAAGGGACAATTTAGCACGGCCAATCCACCCTAACCTGCACATCTTTGGACACTAAGGGACAATTTAGCACGGCCAATCCACCCTAACCTGCACATCTTTGGACACTAAGGGACAATTTAGCACGGCCAATCCACCCTAACCTTCACATCTTTGGACACTAAGGGGCAATTTAGCACGGCCAATCCACCCTAACCTACACATCTTTGGACACTAAGAGACAATTTAGCACGGCCAATCCACCCTAACCTTCACATCTTTGGACACTAAGGGACAATTTAGCACGGCCAATCCCCCTAACTGCACATCTTTGGACACTAAGGGACAATTTAGCACGGCCAATCCACCCTAACCTACACATCTTTTGGACACTAAGGGGCAATTTAGCACGGCCAATCCACCCTAACCTACACATCTTTGGACACTAAGGGACAATTTAGCACGGCCAATCCACCCTAACCTGCACATCTTTGGACACAGTTTTGGAGTTGGCGCAGGGCCATTTTGGACCTGGATTTCACACTCCTTTCAAAGCCGACTGCTGATTGATCGGAAGGGGGGGTTCGCAGCGGGTCAGAGGCCTTGGATGGAGCCCATGAGGGGAGGGTTCGCCATGGGCAGGAGCCACAGTAAAGAAGGCAAATGGTCGCCTTTACAGTGAGAGTGTAGAACTTCTCCAGGTTCAACACCGTCTTAGGGGAGGGGCCGAACAGCCGGTTCCTCTGCTATAATTTTCCTTGTTCTTAGTAGAGAAGGAGGCCCTTCAGCCTCTCGAGCCTGTACCCCCCACAATCCCAATTCCCATTTCCCCACACATTTACCCCAGCTAATCCCCCTCCTGACACGAGTGTCAATTATTAGCATGGCCAATCCACCTAATCCGCACACCTGTCTACGCACACCGGAGGAAACCCACGCAGACACGGAGAGAACATGCAAACTCTGTGCAGACAGTGACCCAAGACTGGAATCGAAACCGAGTCACTGTGAGACAGCAGTGCTAACCCACTGTGCGCTGAGCCGGGAATCGAACCTGGGTCCCTGTGAGACAGCAGCGCTAACCCACTGTGCGCCAAGCCGGGAATCGAACCCGGGTCCCTGTGAGACGGCAGCGCTAACCCACTGTGCGCTGAACCGGGAATCGAACCTGGGTCCCTGTGAGGCAGCAGCGCTAACCCACTGTGCGCTGAGCCGGGAATCGAACCTGGGTCCCTGTGAGACGGCAGCGCTAACCCACTGTGCACTGAGCCAGGAATCGAACCCAGGTCCCTGTGAGACAGCAGCGCTAACCCACTGTGCGCTGAGCCAGGAATCGAACCCGGGTCCCTGTGAGACAGCAGCGCTAACCCACTGTGCACTGAGCCAGGAATCGAACCCAGGTCCCTGTGAGACAGCAGCGCTAACCCACTGTGCGCTGAGCCAGGAATCGAACCCGGGTCCCGTGAGACAGCAGCGCTAACCCACTGTGCGCTGAGCCGGGAATCGAACCCGGGTCCCTGTGAGGCAGCAGCGCTAACCCACTGTGCGCTGAGCCGGGAATCGAACCCGGTCCCTGTGAGACGGCAGCGCTAACCCACTGTGCTCTGAGCCGGGAATCGAACCCGGGTCCCTGTGAGACAGCAGCGCTAACCCACTGTGCGCTGAGCCGGGAATCGAACCCGGGTCCCTGTGAGACAGCAGCGCTAACCCACTGTGCGCTGAGCCGGGAATCGAACCCGGGTCCCTGTGAGGCAGCAGCGCTAACCCACTGTGCGCTGAGCCGGGAATCGAACCCGGGTCCCTGTGAGACGCAGCGCTAACCCACTGTCGCTGAGCCGGGAATCGAACCCGGGTCCCTGTGAGACAGCAGCGCTAACCCACTGTGCGCTGAGCCGGAATCGAACCTGGGTCCCTGTGAGACAGCAGCGCTAACCCACTGTGCGCTGAGCCGGGAATCGAACCCGGGTCCCTGTGAGGCAGCAGCGCTAACCCACTGTGCGCTGAGCCGGGAATCGAACCCGGGTCCCTGTGAGACGGCAGCGCTAACCCACTGTGCGCTGAGCCGGGAATCGAACCCGGGTCCCTGTGAGCCAGCAGCAGCTAACCCACTGTGTGCCGAGCCGGAATCGAACCCGGGTCCTGTGAGACAGCAGCGCTAACCCACTGTGCGCCGAGCCGGGAATCGAACCCGGGTCCCTGTGAGGCAGCGGCGCTAACCCACTGTGCGCCGAGCCGGGAATCGAACCCGGGTCCCTGTGAGACAGCAGCGCTAACCCACTGTGCGCTGAGCCGGGAATCGAACCCGGGTCCCTGTGAGACAGCAGCGCTAACCCACTGTGCGCTGAGCTGGGAATCGAACCCGGGTCCCTGTGAGACGGCAGCGCTAACCCACTGTGCGCTGAGCCGGGAATTGAACCCGGGTCCCTGTGAGACAGCAGCGCTAACCCACTGTGTGCCGAGCCGAGAATCGAACCCGGGTCCCTGTGAGACAGCGGCACTAACCCACTGTGCGCTGAGCCGGGAATCGAACCCAGGTCCCTGTGAAGCAGCGGCGCTAACCCACTGTGCGTGTATTGAGATACAGTGAAAAGTATTGTTTCTTGGGCGCTTTACAGACAAAGCATACTGTTCACAGAGAAGGAAAGGAGAGGGTGCAGAATGTAGTGTTACAGTCACAGCGAGGGGTGTAGAGAAAGTTCAGCTTAATGCGAGGTGGGTCCATTCAAAAGTCTGACAGCAGCAGGGAAGAAGCTGTTCTTGAGTCGGTCGGTACGGGACCTCAGAGTTTTGTATCTTTTTCCCCGACGGAAGAGAGAATGTCCGGGGTGCGTTGAGGCAGCGGGAAGTGTAGACAGAGTCGATGGATGGGAGGCTGGGGTTTGCGTGATGGGATTGGGGCTACATTCACAACCTTTTTGTAGTTCGTTGTGGGTCTTGGGGCAGAGCAGGAGCCCAGACCGAGCTGTGATACAAACCCAGAAAGAATGCTTTCTATGGGGCATCTGTAAAAGTTGGGGAGAGTCCGTAGCGGACATGTCAAATTTCCTTAGTCTTCTGAGAAAGTAGAGGCGGTTGGTGGGGGCTTTCTTAACGACAGTGTCGGCGTCGGGGGGGGCCAGGACAGGTTGTTTGTGATCTGGACATCTAGCAACCTGAAGCTCTCCCGATCCTTTCTACTCCGTCCCCGTTGATGTAGAGAGGGGCATGTTCTCCTTTACCCTTCCCGAAGCCGATGATAATCTCCCTTGGCTCCATTCCTTCTTATCCTCTCCGCTTCCCCCCTCTCTTTCCGCTCCCCCCCCCCCCCCCCCCCCCTCCGAATTCCCTTGTCAATCGGAAATATACATGGACTGTGAATTTATTGAACAACCCATGCTTCCACCTCTCTGCAGGAGAGAGAGCACCGCAGACTAACCGGTCCCTGAGAGATTCCTCCTCGCCTCCATCCTCAAATGGGGATATTATTCCGAAACTGTGCAAATTTACCCCCCCCTCCCCCATTCATTATCCCTCCTCGAGGAGAGGGGAACGTTGTCTCAGGGTCCAGCTCTTGAAAGCACATTCCTCATTCCTCCTCCTACCCTGAGATTCCTCGTTTCCTTCAGACATGATCTCAGACGGGAGGGGAAGTGTTGTAGACACAAATTATTCATTGGAAATCCCCCCTCCCCCTGTCACAGCAGCTCTTTACATCAAAAAGTGGGCAAGTGATGACTCTGGTAAATCTGGATTCACTAAGGGACAACAAGAGGAACACAAATTACAACCACAACCCTCTGCATTGATACGGCGCCCGTAATGTGGTTAGATTTTCCAAGCAGGCACAGGGAGAGGGAGAGAAAGAGAGGTGGGGGTGGAGGGAAGGGGGAGAGAGAGAGGCGGGGAGGGACAGGAGAGAGAGGCGGGGGGGAGAGAGAGAGAGAGATAGGGGCAGGGAGGGAAAAAGAGAGGGGAGGGAGAAAGAGAGACAGGGAGGGAGAGAGAGGGAAAGAGAGAGACAGAGAGAGAGGCAGGGAAGGAGAGAGATCAGAGGCAGGGAGAGGAGAGAGAGAGACAGAAATATACAGAGAGAGAGAGAGAGAGACAAAGAGGCAGGGACAGAGAGAGATAGAGAGAAAAACAGAGATATACAGACAGAGAGAGAGAGACAAAGAGGCAAGGACAGAGACAGAGACAGAGATATATAGACAGAGAGACAGAGAGGCAAGGACAGAGACAGAGACAGAGATATACAGACAGACAGAGACAGAGAGGCCGGGACAGAGAGAGAGAGACAGAGAGAGACAGAGATATACAGACAGAGAGAGAGAAAGACAGAGAGAGAGACAGAGATATACAGACAGAGAGAGAGAGAGACAGAGATATACAGAGAGAGAGAGAGACAGAGATATACAGACAGAGAGAGAGAGAGAGAAAAACAGAGATATACAGACAGAGAGAGAGAGACAAAGAGGCAAGGACAGAGACAGAGACAGAGATATATAGACAGAGAGACAGAGAGGCAAGGACAGAGACAGAGACAGAGATATACAGACAGACAGAGACAGAGAGGCCGGGACAGAGAGAGAGAGACAGAGAGAGACAGAGATATACAGACAGACAGAGAGAGAGACAGAGATATACAGACAGAGATATACAGACAGAGAGAGAGAGAGACAGAGATATACAGAGAGAGACAGAGACAGAGATATACAGAGAGAGACAGAGATATACAGAGAGAGACAGAGAGGCCGGGACAGAGAGAGAGAGACAGAGATATACAGAGAGAGAGAGACAGAGATATACAGAGAGAGAGAGAGAGAGACAGAGATATACAGAGAGAGAGAGACAGAGATATACAGACAGAGAGAGAGAGAGACAGAGATATACAGAGAGAGAGAGAGAGAGATATACAGACAGAGAGAGAGAGAGACAGAGAGAGAGAGACAGAGAGAGAGAGACAGAAAGCAGGAGCAGAGACAGAGAAAGAGAGAGAGAGGCAGGAACAGAGAGAGAGATAGAAAGAGATAGAGAGTGGGGAACAAGGACAGAGAAAGAGAGAGAGAGAGAGAGAGACTGAGAAACAGAGAGAGAGAGAGAGAGAGAGACTGAGAAACAGAGAGAGAGAGAGAGAGAGACTGAGAAACAGAGAGAGAGAGAGAGAGAGAGAGATAGAAAGAGATAGAGAGAGTGGGGAACAAGGACAGAGACAGAGAGACAATGACCACCAGCAATAAGAAGATGCTGTCACCACCATCGCTGAACATTCACAGCAATGTAGAAAGCAGGAGCAGGAAGAGGCCGTTCAGCGCTTTGAGTCTGCTTTACCCTTCATTCCCAACATAACGGATTGTCCAATTCGATATCCGTGTGAGAGTCTGCGCATTCTCCCCGTGTCTGCGTGGGTTTCACCTGGGTGCGCACTCCCCACCCTCTGTGTGGGTGAAACAAATTGACCCTCTGGACTCTTTCAGTATCTCTCCCCTCTCACGTTAAACCCTCGAGTTTTAAACTCCCCTCACCTTTGAGATGGCTCTAAACCAGTGTCCCAGGTAAGACCACAAGACAGAGGAGCAGAACGAGGCCACTCAGCCCATCTGCTCCCCCGTTCTCCTGTCTTTTCCCCCCCCCCCCGATCCCCTTATTAATCAGGAACCTCTCTATCTCCGTCTTAAAGACACTCAGTCACCCCGGCCTCCTCTGCGGCAAAGAGTTCCACACATTCCCCGCTGAAGAAATCCCTCCCTGTCTCTGTTTTAAAGGATCGTCCCTTTAGCCTGAGGTTGTGCCCTCTCTGCTTCGAGTTTTTCCCGAAACATCCTCTCCCGCGTCCACTTTATCCGGGGCCTCCCCGTGAGTTTCAATAAGATCCCCCCCCTCCCCCATCCTTCTAAACTCCCAACGAGTACAGACCCAGAGATTTTCTTCATCCTTGGGATCAACCCCTTCCTCGTACGAACCCCAGCTCTTCATTCCAGGAATCTTCCTCGGGGATGTCCTCTGGCATCCTTTCCCAAGGCATCTAAATCCCATCTGTCAGCGCTTGGCAAATAGCCCTGAATGTTACAGTGTGCCAAGAACACACCCAGGTACATTTTCAAGGCACTCTGGAGTTATTTAAGAAATACTTAGATGGGCACATGAACAGAATGGGAATGGAGGGGTATAGAAAACTGATTTAAAATAGGGATCATGAGCCTTGGGAGTCCCTGGGAAGTGTGTAAATAGATGATGATATTGATGTACTTGTTTTTATCCTACAGATGCTTTGGTCCACCTTGTTGTCTAACAAGGGGCATACACGCGATGGGTCGTGAGAGGGCTGCTCTTGGATTTTTTTCGAGAGTATCCTAGTGCTTCACGTCGTTAGTGTACGCTTGACCTGGACCATTTGACGGGCAACACGACAGCTCAGTGACTATCGCCGTGCTGTGCAGATACATGGATTTGGGGCCTGTGTCTGTGGGAGTTTGCGCATTCTCCCCATGCTTGCGTGGGTTTTCTCCGGGAGCTCCGGTTTCCTCCCACATCCCCAACGATGTGCTCTTAGGCGGATTGGCAGAACAAATTCTCCCTAAATTGTCTCAAATTTGGTTTTTAATCCGTGGATCTATAAACGTTTGGGTTTTAAAAAAAAAGTGTTTCCTCAAATCTCTCCCCTCCGTAACCCTCATTTTTAACCTCGTCAACTCAGGGGAACCCCTTATCCACTCTACCCAAAGTGCCTCATCGTCTTCTCTATCTTCATCAGCTCACTCCCCACCTCCCCCCTCAGCCCCCCACCCCATGGAAACAACCCCAGCTTATCCAACCATCCCTCGCGTAACCCGCGGAGGGGGCGGCGCAGTGGGTTAGCACTTCACGGGGTCCTGGGTTGGAATTCCCTGGCTCGGGACACCTGGGTGCGGAGTTTGCGCGTTCTCCCCGTGTCTGTGTGCGTTTCCCCCCTGCACTCCGAAGATGCGCGGGAGGTTTAGGTTGATTGACTGTGTTAAGAAGTTGCCCCCTTAGTGTACGGGGATGCGTGGGTCAGAGGGATTGATGTGTACGGGGGGCGGGGGAGGGGGGGGGGTGGTTAGGGCCTGGGGTGGGATTGTATTTGGTGTGCAAACTCGATGGGCTGTAGGGCCTCTTCCTGCGCGGCAGGGGTTCTATGATCTACGATCCCATGCTCCCTCCCAGGCAGAGTCTCCCTCTCCAACCCCTCCAGCAACAATCCCTCTGATAACAAAGAACAAAACAGCACAGAAAACAGGCCCTTCGGCCCAACGAGCCCGCGCCGCCACCCTGATGTTCCCACCTCCACCCGTGATCCCTGTCCATGTTTATAGATCTATGGATTAAAAACCCAAAATTTGGGACAATTTAGGGAGAACTTGTTCTGCCAGTCAGCCTACGAGCACATAGAACATAGAACATAGAACATTACAGCACAGAAGAGGCCCTTCGGCCTTCGATGTTGTGCCGACCAAAATAAAAAGCAATGCCCCTCCAAACTAAACCATTCCCTTCTCTTCCATATACTTATCAATTAACCTCTTAAACGCCACCAAACTTGGCGCATCTACAACAGCTGCAGGCAGGGCATTCCACTCCCTAATCACTCTTTGAGTAAAGAACCTACCTCTGATATCCGTCCTATAACTCATACCCCTTAATTTAAAGCTGTGTCCCCTAGTGCTAGCTTTCTCCATCCTAGGAAAAAGGCCACATCTTTGGGATGTGGGAGGAAACCGGAGCGCCCGGAGAAAACCCACGCAAGCACGGGGAGAATGCGCAAACTCCCACAGACACAGGCCCCAAATCCATGTATCTGCACAGCACAGCGATAGTCACTGAGCTGTCGTGTTGCCCGTCAAATGGTCCAGGTCAAGCGTACACTGACGACGTGAAGCACTCGGATACTCTCGAAAAAAATCCAAGAGCAGCCCTCTCACGACCCATCGCGTCTATGCCCCTTGTTAGACAACAAGGTGGACCAAAGCTCCTGTAGGATAAAAACAAATACATCAATATCATCATCTATTGACACACTTCCCAGGGACTCCCAAGGCTCATGATCCCTATTTTAAATCAGTTTTCTATACCCCTCCATTCCCATTCTGTTCATGTGCCCATCTAAGTATTTCTTAAATAACTCCAGAGTACCTGCCTCCACCACTTTACTTGGCAGCGCATTCCATACCCCCACCACCCTCTGTGTGAAAAAACTCCCTCTAGCATCCAAATTATACCTTACCCCCCTCACCCTAAGTCCGTGACCCCTCGTGCTATTCGAGTCCATCCTAGGGAAAAGCTTAACCCTGTTTACTCTATCTATACCCCTCATAATCTTGTACACCTCTATTAGATCTCCTCTAAGTCTACGTCTTTCTAAGGAAAACAGTCCCAATTTGCCTAAACTCTCCTCGTAACTCAGACCTTCCATACCAGGCAGCATCCTGGTAAACCTCCTCTGCACTCTCTCCAGAGTCTCCACGTCCTTCCGGTAGTAAGGCGACCAGAACTGGACACAGTATTCCAAATGAGGTCTAACCAACGTTTTATACAACCGCAACATTAAAGGCCAGCTCTTGTACTCTATATCCCTTCCTATAAAGGCTAGCATACCATATGCTTTCTTCACAACCTTCTCTACCTGCTCTGCCACCTTCAGAGAGTTCCCTTCCAATGTGCGTCACCTCACACTTTTCAGAATTCAATTTTATTTGTCTCTTCAATCACCCTCTCCCCTTATCTCATTGGCACAATGTGTGTTTACAGCGTGGAAACAGGCCCTTCGGCCCAGCTTGCCCATGCTGCCCACTTTTTCTCAAACCCCTAAGCTAGTCCCAATTGCCCCCATATCCCTCTATCCCCATTGTACTCATGTAACTGTCTAAATACTTTTTAAAATTGTACGCGCCTCTACTACTGCCTCTGGCAGCTCGTTCCAGACGCTCAGCACCCTCTGGGTGAAAAAAATTGCCCCTCTCGGGACCCTCTCCCCTCTCACCTCAAACCCTCTAGTTTTAGACTCCCCTACCTTTGGGGGAAAAGATATTGACTATCTCGCTGATCTGTGTCCCTCATTATTTTATAGATCTCTATAAGATCACCCCTCAGCCTCCTACGCTCCAGAGAAAAAAGTCCCAGTCTATCCCAGCCTCTCCTTATAACTCAATCCATCAAGTCCCGGTAACATCCTAGTAAATCTTTTCTGTGCTCTCTTTCTAGTTTAAGAATATCCTTTCTATAATCGGGTGACCAGAACTGCACACAGATAGACCGCTCATTGTGAGTGTTTCACTGTGAGAGAATCTGCTTGCCCTCCACCCCATCCACACTGCTCACTGCTCCCACCTCCCCAGTCCCCCTCAATCCTGTCCGTAAGTGTGTCAGTGTGTGTGTGTGTGTCAGTGTGTGTGTGTGTGGTGGTGGTGTGGGGGGGTGCGGGGTGTCTGTGTATGTGTCAGTGTGTGTGTGGGCGGGGGGCAGGGTGTCAGTGTGTGTGTGTGGGGGCGGGTGTGTCAGTGTGTGTGTCAGTGTGTGTGTGTGGGGACGGGCGGGTGTGTCTGTGTGTGTGGTGTGTGTGTGTGGGGGCGGGTGTCTGTGTGTGTGTGTGGGTGTGAAGGGGGGGTGTGGGGGGTGCGTGTGTGTCATTATGCATGATGTTACAGGGTACCATATTAGTAACACTTAGTCTTGGACTCACTCAGCACCAATATCAATTTCGTACTCTGTGTATGTCTCTCTCTCTCTCTCTGTCTCTCTCTCTCTCTGCCTCTCTCTCTCTCTGTCTCTCTCTCTCTCTCTGTCTCTCTCTCTCTGTCTCCTCTCTCTCTGTCTCTGTCTGTTTCTCTCTCTCTCTCTCTCTCCTTTCTCTGTCTTTCTCGCTCTCTCTGTCTTTCTCTCTCTCTCTGTCTTTCTCTCTCTCTCTGTCTCTCTCTCTCTGTCTCTGTCTGTTTCTCTCTCTCTCTCTCTCACTTTCTCTGTCTTTCTCTCTCTCTGTCTCTCTCTCTCTCTCTGTCTCTCTCTCTCTGTCTCTCTCCGTCTCCCGCTCCCTCCCGCTCCCTCCCTCTCTCTCTGTCTTTCTCTCTCTCTCTGTCTTTCTCTCTCTCTCTCTGTCTTTCTCTCTCTCTCTCTGTCTTTCTCTCTCTCTCCGTCTCCCCCTCCCGCTCCCTCCCGCTCCCTCCATCTCTCCGTCTCTCCCTCTCCCTTCCTCCCTCTCCCTTCCTCCCTCTCCCTCACCTTCTCTCACTCTCTCTCTCTCTCTCTGTGTTTCAGAGCTGGTTACAGCAATATGGCTACCTCCCTCCTGGTGACCTACGCATGTCCACCAAGAGGACGCAGCAGACAGTCACCGAGGCCATTCTGGCCATGCAGCGTTTCTATCGCATCCCAGAGACGGGGATCTTTGATGAACAGACGGTGCAGTAAGTTTGGGGCTGGGGGTGAGGGCGGGGTGGGTGGATGGAGGCCTCCCAGTTAGTCCTCAGGCCTCCCAGTTAGTCCTCAGGCCTCCCAGTTAGTCCTCAGGCCTCCCAGCTAGGCCTTAGGCTTCATTGTTAGGTCTCAGGCTTCCCAGCTAGGCTTCAGGCTTCCCAGTTAGTCCTCAACCTTCCCAGCTAGGCGTCAGGGTTTCCAGTTAGTCCTCAGGCCTCCCAGCTAGGCCTCAGGCCTCCCAGCTAGGCCTCAGGCTTCACTGTTTCTCCCATTGCCCGCATTCCGCTGACCCTTCCATCCCCCTGACTCCTGACCTGATGCATGGAGAAGTGATGGCCTAGCAGTATAATTTATTAATCCAGAAACTCGACTAATGTTCTGGGGGGCCCAGAGTTCGAATCCCGCCATGGTGAAATTTGAATTCAATCAAAAATTCAGGAATTAAGAATCTACTGATGACCCATTGTCGGGAAAACCCCATCGGGTTCCCTTTAGGGAAGGAAATCTGCCGTCCTTACCCCGGTCTGGCCTACGTGTGACTCCAGAGAGGCACACAGCAATGTGGGTGACTCCCAACTGCCCCTCCAAGGGGCAACTAGGGATGGGCAATAAATACTGGATCTGTGTCCCATAAATAACTCCAGATTTCAATGACTCAGCCCCTGACCTCTTGCTGTGCCCCCCTGCCAGGTGGATGAAGAAACCCCGTTGCGGTGTTCCAGACAAGTTCGGCCCCATCCTGAAGACGAATGTCCGACGGAAACGATTCGCCATCCAGGGCCTGAAGTGGAACCAACCGGAGGTCACCTTCAGGTAGAGGGGGGGGCGGTTGGAGGGGCCGTGGAATCTCCCCGTGCCATGTTGGCCTCAGTACTGGGTTGGATGGGGGGAACTGGGGTGGGGGGGTGGTGGAATTGGTCTCAGTACTGGGTTGGGCAGTGGGATCTTGCTGCTTTGTGTTGCCCTCAGGGCTGGGTTGGGTGATGGGATCTTGCTGTACAGTGTCAGCCTCAGTACCATACTGGGTGATGTATTGGGATCTTGCTGTGCTGTTTTGGCCTCAGTATCGGGCTGGGTGGGTGGTGGTGGGGGGGAGTTGGGATCTCCTCGTGTGTACTGGCCCCAGTACTGGCCTGCGGAGTGTTGGCCTCAGTACCAGGCTGGGCTGTGGGATCTTGCTGTGCCACGTTGGCCTCAGTACTGAGCTGCTGGGATCTTGCTGTGCTGCGTTGACCTCAGTACCAGGCTGGGTGGGATCTTGCTGTGCCGTGTTGGTCTCAGCATCGGGCTGGGTGGGATCTTGCTGTGCTGTCTGGCCTCAGTCCCAGATTGGGGGTCAGTGGGATCTTGCTGTGCTCTCTTGCCCTCAGTCCCGGATTGGGTGGTGGGATCTTGCTGTGCCCTCTTGGCCTCGGTCCCCGATTGGGCAGTGGGATCTTGCTGTGCCCTCTTGGCCTCGGTCCCGGATTGGGCAGTGGGATCTTGCTGTGCTCCCTTGGCCTCGGTCCCAGATTGGGCAGTGGGATCTTGCTATGCCCTCTTGCCCTCAGCCCCGGATTGGGCAGTGGGATCTTGCTGTGCCCTCTTGCCCTCAGCCCCGGATTGGGCAGTGGGATCTTGCTGTGCTGTCTGGGCCTCAGTCCCAGATTGGGCAGTGGGATCTTGCTATGCCCTCTTGCCCTCAGCCCTGGATTGGGCAGTGGGATCTTGCTGTGCCCTCTTGCCCTCAGCCCCGGATTGGGCAGTGGGATCTTGCTCTGCTGTCTGGGCCTCAGTCCCGGATTGGGCAGTGGGATCTTGCTATGCCCTCTTGCCCTCAGCCCTGGATTGGTCAGTGGGATCTTGCTGTGCCCTCTTGCCCTCAGCCCCGGATTGGGCAGTGGGATCTTGCTGTGCTGTCTGGGCCTCAGTCCCGGATTGGGCCAGTGGATCTTGCTATGCCTCTTGCCCTCAGCCCTGGATTGGTCAGTGGGATCTTGCTGTGCTCTCTTGCCCTCAGTCCCGGATTGGGCAGTGGGATCTTGCTGTGCTGTCTGGGCCTCAGTCTCGGATTGGGGGTCAGTGGGATCTTGCTGTGCTCTCTTGGCCTCAGTCCCCGATTGGGCAGTGGGATCTTGCTGTGCTCTCTTGCCCTCAGTCCCGGATTGGGTAGTGGGATCTTGCTGTGCTCTGTTGGCCTCAGTCCCGGATTGGGCAGTGGGATCGTGCTGTGCTCTGTTGGCCCCAGTACCGGATTGGGCAATGGGATCTTGCTGTGCTCTGTTGGCGATTCCCAGTAAAGGCTCCCTCTCTCTCTCTCTCTCCGCAGCATCCAGAATTACACACCCAAAGTGGGTGAGTACGAGACCAAGCGTGCAATTCGACGGGCTATTGGAGTCTGGGATAAACTCACTCCCCTCAACTTCCGGGAGATTCCCTACTACCAGATCGAGTCGGGGGTCCAGAAGTATGCCGACATCATGATCTACTTCGCCGAGGGATTCCACGGCGACAGCACCCCCTTCGACGGCGTGGGGGGGTTCCTGGCTCACGCCTTCTTCCCCGGCGCTGGCATCGGCGGAGACACTCACTTCGATGCAGCAGAACCCTGGACTATCAACAACCAGGAACTGATGGGTGAGACTAATCGCGAGAGAGAGAGAAAGAGAGAGTGCGTGAGAGAGAGAGTGTGCGAGAGAGGGATTGGACGCTACAGAGAGAGAGAGAGAGAGAGTGTGCGAGAGAGAGAGAGAGAGAGAGAGAGGGATTGGATGCTACAGAGAGAGAGTGTGTGAGAGAGTGCACGAGAGAGAGAGAGGAGGATTGGACGCTACAGAGAGAGAGAGAGAGTGTGCGAGAGAGAGAGAGAGAGAGGGATTGGACGCTACAGAGAGAGAGAGAGTGTGCAAGAGAGAGAGAGGTGTGCGAGAGAGAGAGGGATTGGACACTACAGAGAGTGTGTGTGTGTGAGAGAGAGAGAGAGGGGGATTGGACGCTACAGAGAGAGAGAGAGTGTGCGAGAGAGAGAGAGAGGGATTGGACGCTACAGAGAGAGAGAGAGAGTGTGCGAGAGACAGAGAGAGTGTGCGAGAGAGAGAGAGAGGGATTGGACGCTACAGAGAGAGCATGTGTGTGTGAGAGAGAGAGAGAGGGATTGGACGCTACAGAGACACAGAGAGAGAGAGAGTGTGCGAGAGAGAGAGAGAGTGTGCGAGAGAGAGAGAGAGAGGGATTGGACCACAGAGAGAGCGTGTGTGTGAGAGAGAGAGAGAGAGAGAGATTGGACGCTACAGAGAGAGCGTGGTGTGTGAGAGAGAGAGAGAGGGGGATTGGACGCTACAGAGAGAGTGAGAGTGTGCGAGAGAGAGAGAGAGTGTGTGTGTGCGAGAGAGTGTACATGTGAGAGAGAGAGTGTGTGCGAGAGAGAGAGAGAGAGAGGGGGATTGGACGCTACAGAGAGAGAGAGAGTGAGAGTGTGTGAGAGAGAGAGAGAGAGTGCACGAGAGAGAGAGAGTGTGTGTGCGAGAGAGTGTACATGTGAGAGAGAGAGTGCACGAGAGAGAGAGAGAGTGTGTGTGCGAGAGAGTGTACGTGTGAGAGAGAGAGAGAGGTTGGATGCTACAGAGAGAGAGAGAGTCCACACACGCAAGAGAGAGAAGGAGAGAGGGAGGGAGTGCGTGTACGAGAGAGAGGGAGAAAGAGAGAGTGCACACACAAAAGAAAGAGATTGGATGCTAGAGAGAGAAAGAGTGTGCAAGAGAGAGGGTGCGTGAGTGTGCGAGAGAGAGGGTGCGTGAGTGTGCAAGAGAGAGGGTGCGTGAATGTGCGAGAGAGAGGGTGCGTGAGTGTGCGAGAGAGAGGGTGCGTGAGTGTGCGAGAGAGAGGGTGCGTGAGTGTGCGAGAGAGAGGGAGTGTGTCAGTGTCATCGAGGTTTACAGCAGGGAAACCGGCCCTTCAGCCCAACTTGTCCATGCTGGCCCCTTTTTAAACCCCTAAGCGAATCCCAATTTGGCCCACATCCCTCTGTACCCATCTTACCCATTAATGCTTTTTAAAAAGACAAAATTATACCTGTCTCTACTGCTGCCTCTGGCAGCTCGTTCCAGACCCTCAGCACCCTGTGTGTGTGTGAGTGTGATGTTGGGATGTGTAACTGTGGACTTTCCGCTGACCGGTCCCCGTTCTCTCCGCCAGGTAACGATATCTTCCTGGTTGCCGTCCATGAGCTGGGTCACGCCCTGGGTCTGGAACATTCCAATGACCCCAACGCGATCATGGCTCCCTTCTATCAGTGGATGGACACGGAGAACTTTGAACTCCCCGAGGATGATCGGCGTGGCATTCAACAGCTATACGGTAAGGTGGAAATTCCTCACGGAGTCCGGATTCACCAGGGTAAACTATTAAAACCCCCTCGGCACCGACCCTCCCCACGCAGTGCGGCGCTCCCTCAGCACTGACCCTCCCCACAGTGCGGCGCTCCCTCAGCACCGACCCTCCCCACAGTGCGGCGCTCCCTCAGCACCGACCCTCCCCACAGTCCGGCGCTCCCTCAGCACCGACCCTCCCCACACAGTCGGCGCTCCCTCAGCACTGACCCTCCCCACAGTGCGGCGCTCCCTCAGCACTGACCTCCCCACACAGTGCGGCGCTCCCTCAGCACCGACCTTCCCCACACAATGCAGCACTCCCTCAGCACCGACCCTCCCACAGTGTGGCACAGGGTCCCTCAGCACCGACCCTCCCCACAATGTGGCCTCCCTCAGACCGACCCTCCCACACAGTGCGGCGCTCCCTCAGCACCGACCCTCCCCAGTGCGGCGCTCCCTCAGCACTGACCCTCCCACAGTGCGGCGCTCCCTCAGCACTGACCCTCCCACAGTGCGGCGCTCCCTCAGCACTGACCCTCCCACAGTGCGGTGCTCCCTCAGCACTGACCCTCCCACAGTGCGGTGCTCCCTCAGCACTGACCCTCCCCACGGTGCAGCTCTCCCTCAGCACCGACCCTCCCCACAGTGCGGCGCTCCCTCAGCACTGACCCTCCCCACAGTGCGGCGCTCCCTCAGCACCGACCCTCCCCACAGGCGTGGGCACTCCCTCAGCACTGACCCTCCCCACAGTGCGGCACTCCCTCAGCACTGACCCTCCCCACACAGTGCGGCGCTCCCTCAGCACTGACCCTCCCCCACAGTGCGGCACTCCCTCAGCACCGACCCTCCCCACACAGTGCGGCACTCCCTCAGCACTGACCCTCCCCACAGTGCGGCACTCCCTGAATAACATCTCAGGAGTGTTGCGAGAGCCGCTTTTAGACAGGCATGCGAGGCCGTGACTCAGAGTGGGGAGGGTTCGCCACTGCCTGACACATCGAGGACACTCCCTTGCCTACCTCCTCCTGGGTGTCAGTCCCCTCACTTGAGCTGCCCACAATATTGCTGTTTAATTGCCACTTAAGAGTAATTGTCAAGTGGCGCATTTGTTAAACGATCTAATCATCGGAGTTTTCCTTAGCGTTTAAATTCCAGCCACCTCAAACCTGACTGACGCACTTCCACGTCATCACAACTCCTTGTAAGAGTTGTCCCGGGAGCCGAGTCGAGACAATTCTCCTCCAGGTTTTGAAGCCGATACTCCACCCTGCCCTCGGGCTGCAAAACACAGAGTGTCAAAGCTTGGCAGAGAGAGTTGATTTGATTTATTATTTGTCTTGCGTTCTGGGACGCAGGGAAAAGATTTGTTTCTCGCGCGATACGCAGACAAATTCACTCTGCTCTCCGAAACATTTTGGCTCACCAACAACCTCTCCTGGTTCCCCTCCAACCCCCTGCAGACACTATAGTTAAGAAAGCCCCACCAATGCCTCTACTTTCTCAGAAGACTAAGGGAATTTGGCATGTCCGCTACGACTCTCTCCAACTTTTACAGATGCCCCATAGAAAGCATTCTTTCTGGGTTTGTATCACAGCTTGGTCTGGGCTCCTGCTCTGCCCAAGACCGCAATCCATCACACAAACCAGCCTCCCATCTGTCTACGCTTCCCGCTGCCTCGGGGAAAAGCAGCCGGTATAATTAAGGACCCCCCCCACGCACCCCGGACATTCTCTCTCCTGAGAGAGAGAGGACTGAGAGACACCAGTCAGTGTACAGATATCTCCCTGAGAGAGAGAGAGGGGACTGAGAGACAGCAGTCAGTGTACAGATATCTCCCTGAGAGAGAGAGAGAGGTGGGGTGTTTTTGGGGGGGACTGAGAGACAGCAGTCAGTGTACAGATATCTTCCTGAGAGAAAGGGGGGGGACTGAGAGACAGCAGTCAGTGTACAGATATCTCCCTAAGAGAGAGAGAGGGGACTGAGAGACACCAGTCAGTGTACAGATATCTCCCTGAGAGAGAGAGAGGGGACTGAGAGACACCAGTCAGTGTACAGATATCTCCCTGAGAGAGAGAGAGAGGGGGGACAGAGAGACACCAGTCAGTGTACAGATATCTCCCTGAGAAAGAGAGAGGGGACTGAGAGACACCAGTCAGTGTACAGATATCTCCCTGAGAGAGAGAGAGGGGACTGAGAGACACCAGTCAGTGTACAGATATCTCCCTGAGAGAGAGAGAGAGACTGAGAGACACCAGTCAGTGTACAGATATCTCCCTGAGAGAGAGAGAGGGGACTGAGAGACACCAGTCAGTGTACAGATATCTCCCTGAGAGAGAGAGAGGGGACTGAGAGACACCAGTCAGTGTACAGATATCTCCCTGAGAGAGAGAGGGGACTGAGTTCCTAATTCCTGTTCTTTTTCCTTTGTGTTCCCGTGCAGGATCCCCGGATTACGTCCCCGCTCCCAAGCCAACAAAGAGAGCACCCACTGTTCCCCCCAAAGTGCCAAAACCACCTACCAAGAATCCCTACCATCCCACCAAACCCTCATCCCCGTACGCTCCACGGATCTGTGACGGGAATGTGGACACAGTTGCCTCACTGCGGGGAGAAATCTTCGTCTTCAAGGTGAGTTCTCCGGCAGGTTGGGAATGTCGGAATATCGGGAGCGGGGCCTGGTGGGGGGAGCGGGGGAGGCCTTGCGTTACTCCCCGGAATCTCCGGGAATAACGGGTCCTCCACTGGAATATCGCCGAGTGCTGGGAATGCGAGGCTGGATCCCGGAGCCGGCTGCAAGCTCAAAGCGGCCCACGGGAATTCTGGGATTTTGCTGGACCTCGGGAATGCCACCGGCATTGCAAACCTGCAGGAATGTCAAGCTGGGTTGTGGAAAATTGGGAATGTTGGGATGGGTGATGGAGACCTGGGAATGTCGGGATGGACTTTGGAGACCTTGGAGTGTCGGAGTGGGTGGCAGAGACCCAGGAATGTTGGAATATCCAGGCAGAAGGGTTTGGTCATTTCCCAGGAATGGGCGCAGTGGGATGGCAGGGAGGGATGGAACCCTCAGAGGTGCCAGGAGCATGGGTATTCCCAAGGGAGTGCGGGCATGGCTGTGGGAGGCTGACTTCTTTCCTCTTTCTCTCTCTCCCTCCCCGTCCGACAGGAGAAGTGGTTCTGGAGAATCCGGGAGAACCGGGTGCTGGACGGTTATCCGATGACAATCGGACACTTCTGGAGGGGTCTGCCCGCCAACATCAACGCTGCCTACGAGAGGAAGAACGGAGACTTTGTCTTCTTCAAAGGTCAGTGGCACCGCCGAGGGTCCCTAATCCTGGGGCGCCGGGATAAGGGGGCGGATAACCAAGCTTCCGGAGCTCGGGAGGAGGGGGAACGGAGGGCCATTTTCCAAAAGGGGGAAAACGCTTCAGAAACACAAGGGGACTCGGGAATCCTTGTTCAAGTTTCCCTGAAGGGTAACGCGTAAATTCATTCGGAGATGAGGAGGGCAAATGTTCACATTCATATCGAGAGGGGCTGGAATACAAGAGCAGAGGGGTGTTAATGGTCAGGTTAAGGACTAGAGGAAGTGTTATTAGCGGTATAAAAATTAGATAGTAGGTGTTAACGGAGAGGAACACAAGGCAGAGGGAATGTTAATAATAGGGTTAAGGACGAGAGGAAGTGTTATTAGCGATATAAAGATTAGATAGTGGGTGTTAATGGAGAGGAACACAAGGCAAAGGGGATGTTAATGGTCGGATTAAGGACTAGAGGAAGTGTTATTAGCGATATAAAAATTAGATAGTGCGTGTTAATGGAGAGGAACACAAGGCAAAGGGGATGTTAATGGTCGGATTAAGGATTAGAGGAAGTGTTATTAGCGATATAAAAATTAGATAGTAGGTGTTAACGGAGAGGAACACAAGGCAAAGGGGATGTTAATAATAGGGTTAAGGATTAGAGGAAGTGTTATTAGCGATATAAAAATTAGATAGTAGGTGTTAACGGAGAGGAACACAAGGCAAAGGGGATGTTAATAATAGGGTTAAGGATTAGAGGAAGTGTTATTAGCGATATAAAAATTAGATAGTAGGTGTTAACGGAGAGGAACACAAGGCAAAGGGGATGTTAATAATAGGGTTAAGGATTAGAGGAAGTGTTATTAGCGATATAAAAATTAGATAGTAGGTGTTAATGGTAAGGAACACAAGGCAGAGGGAGAGTTAATGGTCGGATTACGGACGAGAGGAAGTGTTATTAGCGATATAAAGATTAGATAGCAGGTGTCGATGGTAAGGAACACAAGGCAAAGGGGTATTAATGGTCGGGTTAAGGATTAGAGGAAGTGTTATTAGCGATATAAAAATTAGATAGTGGGTGTTAATGGAGAGGATCACAAGGCAGAGGGAGAGTTAATGATCGGGTTAAGGATTAGAGGAAGTGTTATTAGCGGTATAAAGATTAGATAGCAGGTGTTAATGGTAAGGAACACAAGGCAGAGGGAGAGTTAATGATCGGGTTAAGGATTAGAGGAAGTGTTATTAGCGGTATAAAGATTAGATAGCAGGTGTTAATGGTAAGGAACACAAGGCAGAGGGAGAGTTAATGATCGGGTTAAGGATTAGAGGAAGTGTTATTAGCGGTATAAAGATTAGATAGCAGGTGTTAATGGTAAGGAACACAAGGCAGAGGGAGAGTTAATGATCGGGTTAAGGATTAGAGGGGACGATAAGTTGGCAGAATGTATTAATAGCGGAACAACAGCATTCTGTAAAAACAAAACTTCAGAATGAAGTGAGAATCGGGCGAGAGCAGTTGGAACTGAAAGGGTTGGATTACAAAAGAGAGTAAAAATGGAGGGCGGGGGTCGCGGTCTGAAATTGGATATGATGGGGATATGGTCCAAACACGGGCGCTTGGGGGACAAGCCTGCGGGTAAAAGTTGGGTAAATAAGTTGGGCCGAACGGCCTGTCTTTCCCCAATGACCTGGAGGGGGGCGTGACACTCCCGAGTGGAGGCCGGGAGGTTGGGCGCGGGGAAGGGGCGCAAAGTGTGCGGACGTGTGGAGTGAGGGGGTCACCCGCCCACGCCAACTCCACGCCCTGCCTCCCACTCCCCCACGGGGCGGGGGGGGGGTCAGTTCTTCTCAGCGTCGCAATGAGGCCTAGTCGATTGTGACTCCCGTCCCGCTCTCGCCTGGGTGAACCGACGTCCTTCTTCTCTGTCTCCTCCTCCCCCGCCATCCCCCCCCCCCCAGGCGACCGCTACTGGGTGTTCAAGGAGGCCATCTTGCAGCCCGGTTACCCGAGGAACCTGAGGGACATGGGGGCCCGGCTCCCCAAGGACCGCATCGACGCAGCGCTCTCGTGGAGCGCCAACGGCAAGACCTATTTCTTCCGGGGCAACAAGTAAGTGGCAGGAGGCGATATGCAGGCCAGGGAAGATCCCGGTTCGGGGGGTGGGGGGGGGGGGGGGGGGGAGGAGTCAGGCATGGTTCGGGGGAGGGGAGATGTTGTTGAATCCAAGATGGCTGCCAGCCCCCTTCCCCTCCCCCACGGGATGGGGGGAGGCACTGACCCGCTGGATGGGCGGTCAGTGCCCGGGAGGGGGTTAGGCCGATTTGGCATGACGGACCTGGTGTCGGTGGGATGGGAGAGGGCGTTCCCTGGGTCCTCCAAGATGGCCGCCGCTGTCCTTGGCAACGGGCCCGGCGACGGGTTTCGACGAGACGTCGACCACCGGATGGGGACCCTCCCCGTCCAACCCCGATTTGCGTGACGCACCGGCCGAAGGGTGGGGTGGGGTGGGGGGGGCGGCATCCCTGGGTTCCAAGATGGCTGCCATCCACAATTGCCCGTGACGGCGGGAATGGGGCGGCACTGAGCGTAGGGTGGGTTGTCAGGGCCCGAGGGGAGGCAGGACGCGACCCCAGGGTGGGAGCGGGGTGGGAGGAGGACGTCCCTGCATCCAATATGGCCGCCGCTGAAGCTTGCCCTCGACAACGGGCCCAACGAGCCGTTGACCACTGGGTGGGCAACCAGGGCCCCTGGAGAGCTGGGGAGGGGGGGGGGGGGGGGGGGGGGGGGGGGGGGGAGTGTCGGTGAGGGAATCCCTGGATCCAAGATAGCCGCCATCCACAATCGCCCACGACAACGGCGATGCGGAACTGCTGACCACCAGAGGGGTGGTCAGGGCCAGAGGGGTGGTCAGGGCCAGAGGGGAAGATAGATCGCCGCCATTCACATGACGGGCCGGGGGTGGGGTGGGAGGAGGGCGGCCTTGCTTCCAAGATGGCCGCCGTGTACAGTCGCCCACGACAACGGCGGCGGGGGAGTTCCTGACTACCGGATTGGTGGTCAGAGTGGGACACTAGGCAGGCGGTGGGGTGGGGGGGATGCGAGGGGTCAGGGGGGAGGGCGAGGAGCCATCTTGAAATGGCTGCCTGGCCCCCAACACATCCTGAGGCCTAGTTTTGGATTTGCTCAACTCAAAGCCCATCTGAGATCTCTCATTGGGGAGAGAGATCTTGTGGTGGGGTGGAACCTGGGGTTGGGGTGGGGGGGGGGTGGGCGGTGATTTCTATATCCTGAGGGCCTACGCACCCCCCCCCAAACTCCTTCACCCCCAGGATCGCTGCTCCAGTGGGAAATTCGACTGTTGGGGGTGGGGTGGCGCAGAGGAGGCTGAAATTGACCCCTGGGCGACGGGCATCGGGGAGTGAATCTTCCACCGGGAACTCCGACTCCCCCCACCCCTCCCCGCCGTCAACGGCACCACCCTCCCTCAATCCTGAGGCTACACCGTCAGCGAGATGACTCACTACCCAGCACGGATGGAAGGGAGCGGAGCGGGGCTGGGATCTTGCTGTGCAGAGGTGGGGGGTGGGGTCAGGGTTTTGAATTTCTCAAGGTTGCCTCGGTTGACGGTTGCTGGTTTTATCACCCCCCCCCCCATTCCTCTCCACCCCCCCGACCCCTCCTCTGCCCTCCCCTCACCCCACTCTCCCCTCACCCCACTCTCCCCTCACCCCACTCTCCCCGCCCTCCACCCGCCCCCCACTGGACACGCAGATATTATCGATACAATGAAGATTCCCACTCTGTGGATCCCGATTATCCGAAGCCCATCAGTGTCTGGCACGGAATTCCTGAGTCTCCCAAAGCGGCATTCAGTTCCGAAGACGGAGGTAAGAGGGAGCTTTACTCTGTATCTAACCCCGTGCTGTACCTGTCCTGGGAGTGTTTGATGGGGGGACAGTGTAGAGGGAGCTTTACTCTGTATCTAACCCCGTGCTGTACCTGTCCTGGGAGTGTTTGATGGGGGGACAGTGTAGAGGGAGCTTTACTCTGTATCTAACCCCGTGCTGTACCTGTCCTGGGAGTGTTTGATGGGGGGACAGTGTAGAGGGAGCTTTACTCTGTATCTAACCCCGTGCTGTACCTGTCCTGGGAGTGTTTGATGGGGGACAGTGTAGAGGGAGCTTTACTCTGTATCTAACCCCGTGCTGTACCTGTCCTGGGAGTGTTTGATGGGGGACAGTGTAGAGGGAGCTTTACTCTGTATCTAACCCCGTGCTGTACCTGTCCTGGGAGTGTTTGATGGGGGACAGTGTAGAGGGAGCTTTACTCTGTATCTAACCCCGTGCTGTACCTGTCCTGGGAGTGTTTGATGGGGGACAGTGTAGAGGGAGCTTTACTCTGTATCTAACCCCGTGCTGTACCTGTCCTGGGAGTGTTTGATGGGGGACAGTGTAGAGGGAGCTTTACTCTGTATCTAACCCCGTGCTGTACCTGTCCTGGGAGTGTTTGATGGGGGGACAGTGTAGAGGGAGCTTTACTCTGTATCTAACCCCGTGCTGTACCTGTCCTGGGAGTGTTTGATGGGGACAGTGTAGAGGGAGCTTTACTCTGTATCTAACCCCGTGCTGTACCTGTCCTGGGAGTGTTTGATGGGGGACGTGTAGAGGGAGCTTTTCTCTGTATCTAACCCCGTGCTGTACCTGTCCTGGGAGTGTTTGATGGGGGGACAGTGTAGAGGGAGCTTTACTCTGTATCTAACCCCGTGCTGTACCTGTCCTGGGAGTGTTTGATGGGGGGACAGTGTAGAGGGAGCTTTACTCTGTATCTAACCCCGTGCTGTACCTGTCCTGGAGTGTTTGATGGGGGGGACAGTGTCAAACAAAGTGGGGATGATATTTCCTTTGAAAACACACATTTGAAAACATGGGGGGAGAAAAATATCTCTTTATCTCTGTCGTAAAAGCATGACCCAAATTTAAACACAGCACCTCATCACTCTGAACTCACGCACAAACAGAGACATCGTTCCCTTTGTCACCTTGTGAAAACCGTTCAGAATCTTATAGACTTCATTCAAATCACCCCCCTCTCTACTAAACTCCGTCTTTGGACACTAAGGGACAATTTAGCACGGCCAATCCACCCTAACCTACACATCTTTGGACACTAAGGGACAATTTAGCACGGCCAATCCACCCTAACCTACACATCTTTGGACACTAAGGGGACAATTTAGCACGCCCAATCCACCCTAACCTGCACATCTTTGGACACTAAGGGACAATTTAGCACGGCCAATCCACCCTAACCTACACGTCTTTGAACACTAAGGGACAATTTAGCATGGCCAATCCACCCTAACCTGCACATCTTTTGACCCTAAGGGGATTTAGCACGGCCAATCACCCTAACCTACACATCTTTGGGAGTGGGGGGGCCTGGGGTAGGGAGAGGCTGATTTATCGAAGGTCCTTTCTTTCTCTAACCTGTTGTTTCTCTCTATCTCCCCCCCCCCCCCCCCCCCCCCCCCCCCCCCCCCCACAGCCTTCACATTCTTTGTCAGGGGTAATCGATACTGGAAGTTTAGTAATCAGCATCTGAAGGTGGAACCTGGGTACCCCAAGTCCGTTCTGCGTGATTGGTTTGGTTGCCGATCTGGTCCCGACCTGGACAGGGATGAAGACGTCGTAGTGGAGGTGGACGAGGCGCCGATGGGGATTAACCCGGCTGCAATCATCGTTCCCGTCCTTCTCCTGATGTGCGTGGTCATCTTGGCGTGTTTGGTCATAGTTTTCAAACGCAATGGGACTCCCAAACGCCTGCTCCACTGTCACCGCTCTCTGCTTGACAAAGTGTGAGACCCCCCCCCAACCCCCACCGAAACCGCCTCCCAGCTCCCACCCCCCCTGCACTTTCCCCGAGGCCCCCCCCAGCGAAACCGCCTCCAATTCCCATTCTCTGCACTTTCCCCGAGGCCCCCCAGCGAAACTGCCTCCCAGCTTCCACCTCTGTACTTTCCCTGAGGCCCCCCCCAGCGAAATTGCTTCCCAATTCCCATTCTTTGCACTTTCCCCGAGGCCCCCCAGCGAAACTGCCTCCCAGCTTCCACCTTCTGTACTTTCCCCGAGGCCCCCCAGCGAAACTGCCTCCCAACTCCCACACCCTCTGCACTTTCCCCGAGGCTCCCTCGCAAAACTGCCTTCCAGCTCCAATCCTCTGCACTTTCTCTGAGACCCCCGCAGCGAAATTGCCTCCCAACTCCCATCCTCTGCACTTTCCCCAAGACCCCCCAATGAAACTGTCTCCCAACTCCCACACCCTATGCCCTTTCCCCAAGCCCCCCCAGCGAAACCACCTCCAAGCTCCCAGCCTCTGCACTTGCTCCGAGAACCCCCAGCGAAACTGCCTCCCAGCTCCAATCCTCTACCTTTTCTCCAAGACCCCCCAGTGAAATTGCCTCCCGGCTCCCATCCCCTGCACTTTCCCCGAGACACCCCAGCGAAACTGTCTCCCAACTCCCACCCTCTGCATTTTCTCTGAGACCCTCCAGCGAAACTGGCTCCCAGCTCCCATCCTCTACATTTTACCCGAGACCCCCCCAGCGAAACCACTTCCACCCCTATAGGCCCTCTGAGACCCCCCAGCGAAACTGGCTCCCAGCTCCCACCCTCTACACTTTACCCGAGACCCCCCAGCAAAACTGGCTCCCAGCTCCCACCCTCTACACTTTACCCGAGACCCCCCAGCGAAACTTCCTCCGTCCGAGACCCCCCATGAAACTTCCTTCCACTCTGTGTACCCTCTCTGAGACCCCCTCAGTGTAACTGTCTCCCAACTCCCACTCCTATCCCATCCCTGAAATTCCTCTGAACCTCCTCCTAATACTCTGCCTGAAAACCCGCACACTCCATGTTTCTCTCTGCACCCCTCAAATTCCTCCCTCGGAATCTCCCTCCAAAAGTCCCTCGGAATCTCCCTCCAAAAGTCCCTCGGAACCTCCCTCCAAAAGTACCTCGGAACCTCCCTCCAAGAGCACCTCGGAATCTCCCTCCAAAAGCACTTTGGAACCTCCCTCCAAGAACACCTCGGAATCTCCCTCCAAAAGTACCTCGGAATCTCCCTCCAAAAGTCCCTCGGAATCTCCCTCCAAAAGTCCCTCGGAATCTCCCTCCAAAAGTCCCTCGGAACCTCCCTCCAAAAGTACCTCGGAACCTCCCTCCAAAAGTGCCTCGGAATCTCCCTCCAAAAGCACTTTGGAACCTCCCTCCAAGAGCACCTCGGAATCTCCCTCCAAAAGTACCTCGGAATCTCCCTCCAAAAGTACCTCTGAACCTCCCTCCAAAAGCACCTCGGAATCTCCCTCCAAGAGCACCTCGGAATCTCCCTTCAAAACTGCCTCGGAATCTCCCTCCAAAAGCACCTTGGAACCTCCCTCCAAAAGCACCTTGGAACCTCCCTCCAAAAGCAACTCGGAACTTCCCTCTAAAAGTCCCTCAGAACCTCCTTCCAAATGTGCCTCAGAACTTCACTCCAAAAGTGCCTCGGAATCTCCCTCCAAAGGTCCCTCAGAATCTCCCTCCAAAAGTGCCTCGGAACCTCCCTCCAAAAGTGCCTCGGAATCTCCCTCCAAAAGTGCCTCGGAATCTCCCTCCAAAAGTGCCTCGGAATCTCCCTCCAGAGGTCCTTCGGAATCTGCCTCCAAATCATCTCTGAAAACACCCCCCTCATCTCCTCCTCCTGATCCACCTCCAAAAAAACTTCCCCCCTCATCCATCCCTTCCACCCTCTCCCCCTCCGTTCTCTTCCCCGCTCCCCTCACCGTTCTGCCCCCCCGCCCCCTCCCACTTCTCTCCCTCCTCCACCTCCCCGTCTCTTCCCTCAGTAGGGCCTGTGTCTCGGATAGAATCGCTCGCTGCTCTCTTGCCTCCCTCCTTCCCTCCCTCCCTCCCTCAACACCTCACCGCTTCCGATAGCGTTTAGAGAGGGTGAATGTGGGGCGATGTCAAGCCCCAAGGAACTTGACCCTTTGACCTCTGTGGGGGTCGTGTGGTGGTGGGGGGGGTGGGGGGAGGAGGACTGAACAGGGAAACGCCGCAACCTTTGACCTCTCGGGGTTGACCCTTGATTGGCCGGTGACTTCCAGCTGGACACTCCTGAGTTGGCGCTGGCGGCCATTTTGGGGGGGGGTGGGCAAGGGTCAGGTGTTGGGCTGGATGGGGGCGGGGGGATGGGTGTTGGAAGTGTAAAGGTGGGTGACGGGGTGAGACCCAGCGGTGACTCGGGGTGACCAGGCCTCAGTCCCTCCTCCGTTGCCGGGTTCAAAGGTCAACTCTCTAACCTTTGACCTCTAGGCCAGGGCTGGACGCGGGTCACACGTAGAGTGGACGGGGGGGGGGGGGGGGGGGGGGGGGGTTGGCCTTCAGGTCGTCGGCAGCGAGTGAGGAGGCCGAGAGATTGATCTTTGATCTTTGACCCCCCCCACCCCGAGGCCTGTCAGGCTTGCCCAGGCCCTGGCTCCCTGTCGATGGCCCTCTCTCGACCTCCCGTGAGGGGAATGTGGCAGTTTTATCTCCAAGGGTTATTGCAAAAGCGTCTTTCTTGAAAACCTTTTGGACGCTGGACCCTCACCCCCTCTGCGGCGTAGGAAGGGGCCCAAATGTGACTTGCACACCAACCCACCGAGGTTTACAGCATGGAAACAGGCTCTTCGGCCCAACTCGTCCATGCTGCTCTTTTCCTTAAACCTCTACCCCAATCCCAATTGCCCCATATCCCTGTCTACCCATGTAACTGTCTAAAAATGTACCCGCCTCTACTACTGCCTCTGGCAACTCGTTCCAGACACTCCCTACCCTCTGCGTGAAAAGAATTGCCCCTCCAGACCCTTTTGTATTCCCCCCACCCTACCCCACTCCCCTAACCTTAAACCCTCTAGTTTTAGACTCCCCTACCTTTGGGGGAAAAGATATTGACTATCTCGCTGATCTGTGTCCCTCATTATTTTACTGATCTCTATAAGATCACCCTTCAGCCTCCTACGCTCCAGAGAAAAAAGTCCCAGTCTATCCAGCCTCTCCTTATAACTCAATCCATCAAATCCCGGGAGCATCCGAGTAAATCTTTTCTTCCTAGTTTAATAATATCCTTTCTATAATCGGGTGACCAGAACTGTACACAGTATTCCAAGTGCAGCCTTCCCAATGTCTTGTACAACTTCAACAAGACCGTCCCCGACTCCTGCGCTCAGTTTCTTGAAAGTCAAAGGTCTCTCTGACGATCCCCCCCCCCCCCCCCCCCCCCCCCCCGCCTCTCTCCACCACCCGAAAGCGCATACGGGCTTTGCGGAAGGTCCTTCGGCCCATCGTCTCCGCACTGTGGTCATCGACCCCCCCCCCGATCTTCCAGCACCCCGGGGAAGCAGGAGGGGCCTCGTCCCCTTCCGCTTCTCATCCAAACGCTTGTGAATCGTTGTGAGAGATACTGCCCTCTTTCAGGCAGTTTGACCCACTCGTCTCGGGGTGTGTGTGTGTGGGGTGGGGGGGAGGGTTGCGTTTGTTGGTGGGGGGGGAAGGGGGTTTGGATGGACTCCTTGACCAAAGCATAGCCCCACCCACCCCCCCTGTGCCCCCCCGCCAACTTCTCTCCCCGCACAAGGTCAGAGGGCAAAGGGAAAGAGAGGTGAGCCGTACCCCCCCCCGGTTTCCCCACGCTACGCCCCCTCCCCTCCCCTCCCCCCCCAACTCTTCCCGGTTACATAACAACCAAGATGGCGGTTCACTTAAAGGTACAGTCCCTCCAAACCCTTGGGCGTGCAGGACCTATTGGAACCCAGGCACCTCTTCCCTGTTCTTTTTTATTATTAATAAATATTTTATGTGTGATTATTTAGGGAAAAAAAAATGTTCTTTCTCATTGCTCTTTAACCGTTGATTCGAGAGGTCAATAGAACCTGCTGGCAAGGTGCTGGATTGGCCCCTTCCCTCCGTCTCTCCCTCCCTCTCTCCAGCTGACACTCTGTACAAATCTTCCCTCCTCTTTTTAAAAAAAAAACCTGCCCTCCGTTGACTTGTGAAATTTTTTTTGTTTTAAAAGATGGAAATGTAAAGTTTTTTTTTTCGTTTGTGCGCGTTTTTGTTTTCTGGGTTTTAACGGTTATCGACGTGTATAATTTAATCTCGCTGTCGTTGGGCAGAAATAAACAGAATAAAATTTTAACCGAAGCTCCCGGTCTCCTCTTCTTGAAGTTAAAGTCGACTTATGGCGGAGTCGTAGAGATTTACAGCGCGGGAAACAGAGCCCTTCAGCCCAACTTGACCATATTGCCCCTCTTTTTGCAAACCCCTAAGCTAGTCTCAGTTGCCCGCGTTTGGCTCATATCCCTCTGTACCCATGTAACTGTTTAAGTGGTTTTTAAAAGATAAAATTGTACCCGCCTCTATAAGATCACCCCTCAGCCTCCTACGCTCCAGAGAAATAAGTCCCAGTCTATCCAGCCTCTCCTTATAACTCAATCCATCAAATTCCAGTAGCATCCTAGTAAATCTTTTCCCGCTCTCTTTCTAGTTTAATAATATCCTTTCTATAATCGGGTGCCCAGAACTGTACACAGTATTCCAAGTGTGGGCCTTACCAATGTCTTGTACAACTTCAACAAGACCGTCCCCGACTCCTGTGTTCAATGATGAGTGTCACAAAGTTTTGATTTGATTTATTATTGTCACATGTACTGACATACAGTGAAAAGTATTGTTTCTTGCGCGCTATACAAAGCATACCATTCATAGAGAAGGAAAGGAGAGGGTGCAGAATGTAGTGTTACAGTCACAGCGAGGGGTGCAGAGAAAGATCAGCTTAATGCGAGGTAGGGTCCGTTCAAAAGTCTGACAGCAGCAGGGAAGAAGCTGTTCTTGAGTCGGTCGGTACGGGACCTCAGACTTTTTTTTCCCCGACGGAAGAAGGTGGAAGAGAGAATGTCCGGGGTGCGTGGGGTCTCCTTAATTATACCGGCTGCTTTTCCCCGAGGCAGCGGGAAGTGTAGACAGAGTCAATGGATGGGAGGCTGGGGTTTGTGTGATGGATTGGGGCTACATTCACCAGCCTTTTGTAGTTCCTTGCGGGTCTTGGGGCAGAGCAGGAGCCCAGACCGAGCTGTGATACAAACCCAGAAAGAATGCTTTC
This sequence comes from Sphyrna mokarran, assembly GCA_024679065.1. Lineage (NCBI taxonomy): Eukaryota > Metazoa > Chordata > Chondrichthyes > Carcharhiniformes > Carcharhinidae > Sphyrna > Sphyrna mokarran. Next base: position 30,088 of record JAGIQG010000040.1, on the reverse strand, counting down.
TATGGGGCATCTGTAAAAGTTGGTGAGAGTCGTAGCGGACATGTCAAATTTCCTTCGTCTTCTGAGAAAGTAGAGGCGTTGGTGGGGCTTTCTTAACATAGTGTCGGCGTGGGGGGGGTACCAGGACAGGTTGTTGGTGATCTGGACACCTGGAAACTTGAAGCTTTTTCTCTCCGTCCCCGTTGATGTGGAAAGGGGCACGTTCTCCTTTATCATTCTGAAGTTGATGACAATCTCCTTCATTCTGTTGAGTGAGAGATTATTGGCCCCGCACCAGTTCACCTGATTCTCGATCTCATTCCTGTACTCTGTCTCACCATGGTTTGAGATCCCACCCACTGTGACTGTGATGAGAGAGAGGCCCCCCTCGTAGTCCTTATCACCAGGGGTACAGAGTACTGTGCACAGTGTGTTATCTCGCGTCTCACAGGGACCCGGGTTCGATTCCGGGCTCGGCGCACAGTGGGTTAGCGCGCGTCTCACAGGGACCCGGGTTCGATTCCCGGTCGCGCACAGTGGGTTAGCACTGCTGTCTCACAGGGACCCGGGTTCGATTCCCGGCTCGGCGCACAGTGGGTTAGCGCCGCTGTCTCACAGGGACCCGGGTTCGATTCCCGGCTCAGCGCACAGTGGATTAGCGCTGCTGTCTGACAGGGACCCGGGTTCGATTCCCGTCTCGGCGCACAGTGGGTTAGCGCCGCTGTCTCACAGGGACCCGGGTTCGATTCCCGGCTCGGCGCACAGTGGGTTAGCGCCGCTGTCTCACAGGGACCCGGGTTCGATTCCCGGCTCAGCGCACAGTGGGTTAGCGCTGCTGTCTGACAGGGACCCGGGTTCGATTCCCGGCTCGGCGCACAGTGGGTTAGCGCCGCCTGTCTCCGGGGACCCGGGTTCGATTCCCGGCTCGGCGCACAGTGGGTACGCCGCTGTCTCACAGGGGCCCGGGTTTGATTCCCGCTCGGCGCACAGTGGGTTAGCGCTGCTGTCTCACAGGGACCCGGGTTCGATTCCCGGCTCGGCGCACAGTGGGTTTAGCGCCGCTGTCTCACAGGGACCCGGGTTCTATTCCCGGTTCAGTGCACAGTGGGTTAGCGCTGCTGCCTCACAGGGACCCGGGTTCGATTCCTGGTGGTGGTGGTGTTGTTCAGGGACCCGGGTTTCGGCTCAGCGCACAGTGGGTTAGCGCGCTGCCTCACAGGGACCCGGGTTCGATTCCCGGCTCAGCGCACAGTGGGTTAGCGCCGCTGTCTCACAGGGACCCGGGTTCGATTCCCGGCTCAGCGCACAGTGGGTTAGCACTGCTGTCTCACAGGGATCCGGGTTCTATTCCCGGCTCAGCGCACAGTGGGTTAGCGCTGCTGTCTCACAGGGACCCGGGTTCGATTCCCGGCTCAGCGCACAGTGGGTTAGCAATGCTGCCTCTCAGGGACCCGGGTTCGATTCCCGGCTCGGCGCACTGTCTGTGCGGAGTCTGCACATTCGCCCCGTGTCTGCGTGGGTTTCCTCTGGGTGCTCCCAGTTTCCTCCCACAGTTGAAAGATGTGTGGGTTAGGTAGATTGGCCGTATTAAATTCTCTCTCAGTGTTACCCAAACAGGTACCAGAGTGTGGCAACTAGGAGATTTTACCAGTACATTCCGCACTCTCTCTTTTCCTTCTCTATAAACAGTATGCTTTGTCTGTATAGCGTGCAAGAAACAATATTTTTCAGTGTATCCCAATGTAATAAATCAAACCCCAATGTGCTCTATGAACAGTATGGTTTGTATACGGCAGAAAGAACAACTTTTCACTGTATTCCAATGCATGTGACAATAATATGTCAAAAATCAAATGAAAATTGGTAACTTCATTGCGGTGTTAGTGTCAGCCTGCTTGTGACACTAATAAATAAGATCCTAACTTTATGAACACACACACACACACTCTCAACACTCTCCGCACTGGCCTCAGGTCTTACCCTCCCCCTCCCTCTCCTCCCCCC
>JAGIQG010000040.1:0-28005 GCA_024679065.1 Sphyrna mokarran | reverse complement strand
CCCCCACCCCCAACCCTGGCAGCTGAAGGCACCCAATGGCGGAGCAACGGGAATTGGGGGATTGCTCGAGGGGCTAGAATTGGAGGAGATCAGAGATTTCAGAGTGCTGTAGGGGCTTGAGGAGGTTATAGAGATAGGGAGGGGGTGTAGGGGGCTGGAGAGGTGACAGAGATAGGGAGGGGGTGTAGGGGCTGGAGGGGGTTACAGAGATAGGAGGGTGTGTAGGGGCTGGGAGGGGGTTACGAGATAGGGAGGGGGTTGTAGGGGGCTGGAGGGGGGTTACAGAGATAGGGAGGGGGTGTAGGGGGGGCTGGAGGAGGTTACAGATAGGGGAGGGGGTGTAGGGGGGGTTGGAGGAGGTTACAGAGATAGGGAGGGTTGTAGGGGCTGGAGGAGGTTACAGAGATAGGGAGGGTTGTAGGGGCTGGAGGAGGTTACAGAGATAGGGAGGGTTGTAGGGGCTGGAGGAGGTTACAGAGATAGGGAGGGGTGTGGGGGCTGGAGGGGGTTACAGAGATAGGGGAGGGGGTGTAGGGGGCTGGAGGGGTTAAGAGATAGGGAGGGGGTGTAGGGGGCGGGAGGGGGTTACAGAGATAGGGAGGGGTGTAGGGGGCTGGGAGGAGGTTACGAGATAGGGAGGGGTGTAGGGGGCTGGAGGTTACAGAGATAGGGAGGGGTGTAGGGGGCTGAGGAGGGTACAGAGATAGGGAGGGGGTGTAGGGGGCTGGAGGGTGTTACAGAGATAGGAGGGGTGTAGGGGGCTGGAGGAGGTTACGAGATAGGGAGGGGGTGTAGGGAGCTGGAGGAGGTTACAGAGATAGGGAGGGGGTGTAGGGGAGCTGAGGAGGTTACAGAGTAGGGAGGGGTGTAGGGGGCTGGAGGAGGTTACAGAATAGGGAGGGGTGTAGGGGACTGGAGGAGTTACAGAGATAGGGAGGGGGTGTAGGACTGGAGGTTACAGAGATAGGGAGGGGGTGTAGGGGGCTGGAGGAGAGAGATTGAACCGAGGCACTGAGGAGGACGAGGAGGTTGTCGAAGGAATAAATGGGACAAGAATGTAGATGGTAGATTGAGTAACACAGAGAGAGTGAGACTGGAAGGGACTCTCTCTCTCGACTGATTCGAAGCTATTTCCAAAAAGAAGTGTGAAAAGGTGAATTGTAGGAGATCGGAGTGTAGGAATAGTCCAGCGGCTTGTAGAACTGTGAATAAATATACAGCGGGGAACTGAAAATAAACTCGGGAGTTAAACCTCGACATGTCCAAATTCAGATTCCCACACACAACTCAAGATTTGCAGTGTTCGAGGGGGAGTTTTAACCAGCTATTGCGTGGATAGAGAACACAGCACCTGGGTCAATGGATAAGGAACCGTTTTCTAAACCTCAGTCTGGCATCTCTTAACATCTCAGAATGCGGCGCTCCCTCAGCACTGACCCTCCCCACAGTGCGGCGCTCCCTCAGCACTGACCCTCCCCACAGTGCGGCGCTCCCTCAGCACTGACCCTCCCCACAGTGCGGCGCTCCCTCAGCACTGACCCTCCCCACAGTGCGGCGCTCCCTCAGCACTGACCCTCCCCACAGTGCGGCGTCCCCTCAGCACTGACCCTCCCACAGTGCGGCGCTCCCTCAGCACTGACCCTCCCCACAGTGCGGCGCTCCCTCAGCACTGACCCTCCCACAGTGCGGCGCTCCCTCAGCACTGACCCTCTCACAGTGCGGCGCTCCCTCAGCACTGACTCTCCCACAGTGCGGCGCTCCCTCAGCACTGACCCTCCCACAGTGCAGCGCTCCCTCAGCACTGACCCTCCCACAGTGCGGCGCTCCTCACAGCGCCCTCCCACATGCGGCGTCCCTCACACCACACAGTGCGGCGCTCCCTCAGCACTGACCCTCCCACAGTGCGGCGCTCCCTCAGCACCGACCCTCCCCACAATGCGGCTTCCCTCAGCACTGACCCTCCCCACACAGTGCGGCACTCCCTCAGCACTGACCCTCCCCACACAGTGCGGCGCTCCCTCAGCACTGACCCTCCCACATGCGGCGCTCCCTCGCACGACCTCCCACAGTGCGGCGCTCCCTCGGCACCGACACTCCCCACAGTGCGGCGCTCCCTCGCACCGACACTCCCCACAGTGCGGCGTTCCCTCGGCACCGACACTCCCCACACAGTGCGGCGCTCCCTCAGCACTGACCCCCTCAATCCTCTCTATCTCTCGGTCGGTGGCGTGGGGAGGAGGGGTAAATGAGATTTATTGGGGTTATTACTACACAGACAAAAAAACATTGTTGGTCAGTTCCCAACCCCAGTCAGTTCAAGTACACACTGCCACCCAGAGGACTGAGTGACGATTGAAACTTGCTGAGCGAAATAATTTGTTCGAATCCAGTTACTCACAGTCCCAAGAAAACCGGGCAGTATCTGGATGGAGAGAGCTAAAACCCTTGCTCAACAGAATATAGAAAAACTACAGCACAATCAGGCCCTTCGGCCCACAAGTTGCGCCGAAGATATCCCCCCCCCTCCAACTCGGTCTAACTATAACTCTCAATCCTGTTGAATCCCATGTTCTCACCCAGAAGTCTCTTAACAGATCGAATTCGCCTCTACCACCACCGACAGCAGCCGATTCCATTCACTCACCACCCTCGGAGTGAAAAACCTACCCTAACATCTCCTCTGTATTTGCTCCCCAGCATCTTAAAACCTCTTGTAGCGACCGTTTCAACCCTGGGAAATAGCCTCTGAGAATCCGCCCTATCTATTCCTCTCAACGTCTTATAAACCTCTAACAGGGTCGCCTCTCATCCTTCGTCTCTCCCAGGGAGAAGAGTCCCAGCTCCCTCAACCTATCTTCATAAGGCCTGCCCCCCAATCCAGGCAACATCCTTGTAAATCTCCTCTGCACCCCCTCAATAGCTTCCACATCCTTCCTGTAATAAAGCGACCAGAACCGCGCACAGTACTCCAAGCAGGGTCTGGACGAGGGTCTTATAAATTTGCAGCATTACCTCCCGACTCCTAAACTCTTGGAGGAGAAAGTGTTACGTTTATCATCAATTCGAATATAGTGTTCAATTCTGGGTCGCTACACACTACCAGAAGGACGTGGAGGCTTTGGAGAGGGGCACGGAAAAGATTAACCAGGATGTTTGCCCCTGGTACGGAGGGGCATTAGCTACGAGGAGAGGTTGGGGGAATTTGGTTTGTTCACACTGGGTGGCAGAGTGGGTTAGCGCCGCTGCCTCACTGCGCCCCGGGTTCAATTCCCGGCTCGGGTCACTGTCTGTGCGGAGTCTGCACGTCCTCCCCGTATCTGCGTGGGTTTCCTCCCACAGTCTGAGAGACGTGCCGGTTAGTGCTACCCGAACAGGTGCCGGAGACTAGGGGATTTTCACAGTAACTTCATTGCAGGGTTAACGTAAACCTCTTTGTGACGTTAATAAATAAAGTGCGTTAAATCTGAGGGGTCGCAACAAAATGTAGCATCAGAGCAAAATAAAGATTGGATGTCTTATTGTAATGGCACTTTTGATTTATTTATTGTCACATGTATTAACATGCAGCGAAAAGTATTGTTTCTTGCGCACCATACAGGCAAAACATACCATTCACAGAGAAGGAAAGGAGAGGGTGCAGAGTGTAGTGTTACAGTCACAGCGAGGGGTGTAGAGAAAGATCAACTTTTAATGCGAGGTAGGGTCCATTCAAAAGTCTGACAGCAGCAGGGAAGAAGCTGTTCTTGAGTTGGTCGGTACGTGACCTCAGACTTTTGTATCTTTTTCCCCGACGGAAGAGAGAATGTCCGGGGTGCGTGGGATCCTTAATTCTGCCGGCTGTTTTTCCCCCGAGGCAGCGGGAAGTGTAGACAGAGTCGATGGACGGGAGGCTGGGGTTTGTGTGATGGATTGAGGCTACATTCACCAGCCTTTTGTAGTTCCTTGTGGGTCTTGGGGCAGAGCAGGAGCCCAGACCGAGCTGTGATACAAACCCAGAAAGGACGCTTTCTATGGGGCATCTGTAAAAGTTGGGGAGAGGCGTAGCAGACGTGCCAAATTTCCTTGGACTTCTGAGAAAGTAGAGGCGTTGGTTCTTAACTATAAAGATATGGATGATATTGGAGTAGCGTAGGTTAGATTAGATGGGTTTTCGATTGGATTCACAGCTCAGCACAACATCGAGGGACAAAGAGCCTGTACTGCAATGTCCTACATTGCTGGACACCCAAAAACCTGAAGTGTGTCTCCCCTGCCTCGTCCTGTTAGAATCTTATAGGTGCCCATGAGATTCCCATTTCCTTTGCTTCGGCGGAGAGATCTGAGAGCAATCTCTCCAATTCTTTCACGTGGCAAAGCCTTTTTGCCTGTGACTCACTTTCCTGATTCTCCAGGAGCCGGCAATAACACTCGGCCTTCCTGCACCATCTCCCCCCCAGATGTGTATTTGCGTCTGTATCCCTCCACTCATTTCTCAGTCATCTAGGTAAGCTGTTCCCCCAATGGCAGAGCTATTTATACCTGTGCGGCAGCACAGTGAGTGGGCACTGCTGCCCTCGCAGCGCCAGGGACCCTGGTTCGATTCCCAGCCGTGTGGGAACGTCTGCACGTTCTCCCCGTGTCTGCGTGGGTTTCCTCCCACAGTCCCAAGACGCAGGTTAGATTTATTAGCTATGCTAAATTAACACAGGGGGATGAGCAGGGTCAGTGTAAAGCATTAAGGGGATAGGATCTGGGTGGGATTATAGTCGATGCAGACTTGATGGGCCAAATGGCCTCCTTCTGCCCTGTAAGATTCGAAGGATCGTAACACAAACGCTTAACTTGGTCAAGAAGGCATTTAGCGTGCCGGCCTTCACCATGCGGGGCACAGAATATAAAAACTGGCAAGATATATCACAGCTGTAAAGAAATTTCCCTTCTTCATGGGGAACACGGGCATTCAGCCTCTGATCTTCGGGTAAGCGGTCTCCAAGGCGGCTTTCACGATAGCGCAGAGTGGCTGAGCAGAGACCGATAGCCAAGTTCCACACACACGAAGAAAGCCGCTCCCGGGATCTTGGGTTCATGTCACACTATCTGTAACCCCCATGACTTGCAAAATCATCCCCTCTGGAGACAATACACACCTCTTTAACCTCTGCTTAACCCCGCCTCTCTCTGCTCACATTGTCTGTACCTCTGAGACTTGATTACCCGTAACGTCTCGCATCCCGACCATTATCTTGTAAATTGAGTTTGTGTCTTTCTGTGCCCTGGTTGTGAACACGACTCCCAACGCACCCGATGAAGGAGCAGTGCTCTGAAAGCTTGTGCGACCAAATAAACCTGCTGGACTTTAAGCCGGTGTTGTGAGACTTCTTACTGTGTCCAACGCTGGAATCTCCACGTCTTGTACAAAAATTTAGTCAGGCCACATTTTGTATACAGTTCTGATAACTACTCTTCCAGAAGGATGCACAGGGCACACAAAAGGTTTAGCAGGACGTTGCCTGGTCTGAGCTACGTTTAACTTAAAAGTTTGTTTCTTAGCGTCACGAATCAGCTTCTGTTAACACTGCAATGGAGTTACTGCGAAAAATCCCCCGACAAAAAGGTCGTGAACGTAGCCCCAATCCATCACACAAACCCCAGCCTCCCATCCATTGACTCTGTCTACACTTCCCGCTGCCTCGGGGGGAAAAGCAGCCGGTATAATTAAGGACCCCCCCCTCCCCACGCACCCCGGACATTCTCTCTTCCACCTTCTTCCGTCGGGGAAAAAGGTACAAAACTCTGAGGTCCCGCACCGACCGACTCAAGAACAGCTTCTTCCCTGCTGCTGTCAGACTTTTGAATGGACCCACTTCGCATTAAGTTGATTTTTCTCTACACCCCTCGCTGTGACTGTAACACTACATTCTGCACCGCCTCCTCTCCTTCTCTATAGATGGTATGGTTTGTCTATAGAGCGCGCAAGAAACAGTACTGTACCCTAATAGATGTGACAATAATAAATCAGATCAAAAGGACAATGGGAAAACCAATCTTTATTTCTCTTTTTTCTTGAGATCACTGATTTAAAACACTTCTTTTTATTTATTAGTGTCACAAGTAAGGCTTACATTAACACTGCAGTGAAGTTATGGTAAAAATCCCCTAGTTGTCACACTCTGGCACCTGTTCAGGTACACTAAGGGACAATTTAGCACGGCCAATCCACCCTAACCTGCACATCTTTGGATACTAAGGGACAATTTAGCACGACCAATCCACCCTAACCTGCACATCTTTGGATACTAAGGGACAATTTAGCACGACCAATCCACCCTAACCTGCACATCTTTGGATACTAAGGGACAATTTAGCACGGCCAATCCACCCTAACCTACACATCTTTGGACACTAAGGGACAATTTAGCACAGCCAATCCACCCTAACCTACACATCTTTGGACACTAAGGGACAATTTAGCACAGCCAATCCACCCTAACCTACACATCTTTGGGACACTAAAGGGGCAACTTAGCACTGCCAATCCACCCTAACCTATGCTTCTTCAGACACCACCAGGCAAGCCTTTTTTGCGTTAGTAATTAATTCATCTTTTTTTTTAAGAAAAAGAATTAATTGATCAAATTTTGAAAGTATCTCCAGTCGTGTGCAAGGTTAGGTTGGCATCATCTATTGGCTGTTAATTCGAAAAAAAAAACCCCATTAAATGCTACTGTATTTTGCAGTTTGTATGGAGGTTATTTGAGTAAAAATATTTTGCCCTTCTCTATGCAGTGCCACTTCTATCACACTGGCACTTGCTCTCTTTTTTGTAGCTCCCTACCATGTGTTTCGTACCTTCCTGCACATAAAATGTACTCACGATCCCTGAATGAACACTGACCGTAATGGTAAACCCAAATTCTCACCAGCCCATTCTACTACAAACTTGATCCCCAACCCAAAATAAGTAATTAATTGGCAAAACAAATTCTCCCTAAATTGTCGCAAATTTGGTTTTTAATGCATGGATCTGTAAACACGGACAGGGATCGCGGGTAGAGGTGGGGACATTGGGGTTGGGCCGAGGGGCCTGTTTCCCCGTGCTGTTTTGTTCTGTGCGTTGTGGACGCACACACGACATATGTTGACACGCGTGTTTACTTCTTCAAATCCATTGACAAGATCATGTGGCCAGTGTTTGGCCAGCAGTTATAACCCATGCTGACTTTACCCTTGAGCTGAGTGACATGTTTTCCAATCTTAGAGGATTTGACTGTCTCCAGAGCGAATTTGTGCCTTGGTGCGTGGAGTCGTAGAGATTTACAGCAGGGGAAACAGGTCCTTCAGCCCAACTTCTCCGTGCTGTCCCTCTTTTTAAACCCCTAAACTAATCCCAATTGCCAGCGTTTGCCCCATATCCCACTCTACCCATGTAACTGTCCAAATGCATTTTAAAATTGCTCCCCCCTCTACTACTGCCTCTGGCAGCTCGTTCCAGACACTCACCACCCTCTGGGTGAAAAAAACTGCCCCACTGGATCCTTCTGTATCTCTCCCCTCTCACCTTAAACCTGGGCCCTCTGGGATTCTCTCGGCCAGACTAGTTAAGGACAGCAGATTTCCGTGCCGGAAGGACACCTTACAGAGAATGGGAGGGGTGTAGGGGGCTGGAGGGGGAGCGTAGGGGACTGGAGGAGGTTACAGAGATAGGGAGGGGATGTAGGGGGGCTGGAGGGGGTTACAGAGATAGGGAGGGGGTGTAGGGGGGCGAGGAGGTTACAGAGATAGGAAGGGAGGTGTAGGGGGGCTGGAGGAGGTTACAGAGATAGGGAGGGGGTGTAGGGGGGCTGGAGGAGGTTACAGAGATAGGAAGGGGGTCTAGGCAGCTGGAGTAAGTTACAGAGATAGGGAGGGGGTGTAGGGGGCTGGAGGATGGTTACAGAGATAGGGAGGGGTGTAGGGGCTGGAGGAGGTTACAGAGATAGGGAGGGGTGTAGGGGCTGGAGGAGGTTACAGAGATAGGGAGGGTTGTAGGGACTGGAGGAGGTTACAGAGATAGGGAGGGGTGTAGGGGCTGGAGGAGGTTACAGAGATAGGAGGGGTGTAGGGGCTGGAGGAGGTTACAGAGATAGGGAGGGGGGGGGGGGGTTGGGGGGGGGGGGGGGGTTGGGGACTGGAGTAGAGTTTACAGAGATAGGGAGGGGGGTGTAGGGGACGAGGAGGGTTCAGAGATAGGGAGGGAGGTGTAGGGAGCTGGAGGAGGGTTACAGAGATAGGGAGGGGGGTGTAGGGGGCTGGAGTAGAGTTACAGAGATAGGGAGGGGGGTGTAGGGGACTGGAGGAGGTTACAGAGATAGGGAGGGGGATGTAGGGGAGCTGAAATTGGGTTGGACACTGTGTGACAGGGAAGGAATGAGTTATTTTTCAAATTTATTTATTGGACATGGGGTGTTGCTGGCTGGTCCACTATTTATTGCCCATCCCTAGTTGCCCTCGGAGGAGCTGTTGAGAGTCACCCACGTTGCCGTGTGCCTCTCTGGAGTCATGTGTAGACCAGACCGGGGTAAGGATGGCAGATTTCCTTCCCTGAAGGGAACCGGATGGGTTTTTCTGACAACGGATCATTCTTAATTCCCGATTTTTTTTTTATTGAATTCAAGATCCCACCGCGGCGGGATTTGAACCCGGGTCCCCCAGAACATTAGCGGAGTTTTTGGATTAATGGTCTAGCGATAATACCACTAAGCCGTCACCTCAACACCCTCTCCCACCCTCCCCCAATCCATCCTACGTTCAGAGAAACACAAGGTCGAAGGAACAGTAATGGGATGAAGAACCATTGACTCAAGTCGCTGACCTTGTGAGTAAGTTGTAGACTCACGCACACGCACCAGAGATATTACAATATCCCCTGTGCCGTCAGGAAGGCAAACAAATTCCAGCCTTCGCTTGACAGGAAGAATCTGGAACCAAATCATCATCTCCACTTCCTGTCCATGAGTCAGCCTACATCAGAATATGAATTTTCTGACCACATTTCCCACTTCCATTTTCTGATTCACGTCCATTCGAGATGGAGTAAAGCTCCCTCTACACTGTCCCCCCATCAAACACTCCCAGGACAGGTCCAGCACGGGGTTAGATACAGAGTAAAGCTCCCTCTACACTGTCCCCCCATCAAACACTCCCAGGACAGGTACAGCACGGGGTTAGATACAGAGTAAAGCTCCCTCTACACTGTCCCCCATCAAACACTCCCAGGACAGGTACAGCACAGGGTTAGATACAGAGTAAAGCTCCCTCTACACTGTCCCCCATCAAACACTCCCAGGACAGGTACAGCACGGGGTTAGATACAGAGTAAAGCTCCCTCTACACTGTCCCCCATCAAACACTCCCAGGACAGGTACAGCACGGGGTTAGATACAGAGTAAAGCTCCCTCTACACTGTCCCCCATCAAACACTCCCAGGACAGGTACAGCACGGGGTTAGATACAGAGTAAAGCTCCCTCTACACTGTCCCCCATCAAACACTCCCAGGACAGGTACAGCACGGGGTTAGATACAGAGTAAAGCTCCCTCTACACTGTCCCCCCATCAAACACTCCCAGGACAGGTACAGCACAGGGTTAGATACAGAGTAAAGCTCCCTCTACACTGTCCCCCCATCAACACTCCCAGGACAGGTACAGCACGGGGTTAGATACAGAGTAAAGCTCCCTCTACACTGTCCCCCCATCAAACACTCCCAGGACAGGTACAGCACGGGGTTAGATACAGAGTAAAGCTCCCTCTACACTGTCCCCCCATCAAACACTCCCAGGACAGGTACAGCACGGGGTTAGATACAGAGTAAAGCTCCCTCTACACTGTCCCTCAAACACTCCCAGGACAGGTACAGCACGGGTTAGATACAGAGTAAAGCTCCTTCTACACTGTCCCCCATCAAACACTCCCAGGACAGGTACAGCACGGGGTTAGATACAGAGTAAAGCTCCCTCTACACTGTCTCCCCAAATCCCAGGACAGGTACAGCACGGGGTTAGATACAGAGTAAAGCTCCCTCTACACTGTCCCCCCATCAAACACTCCCAGGACAGGTACAGCACGGGGTTAGATACAGAGTAAAGCTCCCTCTACACTGTCCCCCCCATCAAACACTCCCAGGACAGGTACAGCACGGGGTTAGATACAGAGTAAAGCTCCCTCTACACTGTCCCCCCAATCCCAGGGCAGGTACAGGAGATACACAGTAGTGTGGTCTCTGCATAGCTGAGTGTGTTCATGCTGGAATAGGCAACAAAAAAGGCTTTGATTATGAATGAAAGGCAGGAAACTCTCTGCCAGCGGGAATATAAACTACAACCTCCAATAAAAACTCTAACGGCTGCTTTAGAGGAATGACCTCATTGCTTGTGTTGACTGGCGGTTTTCCGGGACTCTGCAAAAGACGGACAACAGCGAGACAGCCAAATTCCACACCTAGACTGTCAGAGAGGGGAAGGGAGTGGGAGTCAGAGTGCTGAGTTAGAGATGACAGTGTGAGGGAGCTGGATTAACATCAGTACAGACACAGTCAGTAACACAGGGTGCTGAGGGAGAGAGAGGTTACTGAGTGAGGGAGCTGGATTAACATCAGTACAGATACAGTCAGTAACACAGGGTGCTGGGGGGGAGAGAGAGGTTATAAAAATATTCATGTACCCCTAATTGCCCCCTTACGAGATCCATCTTGGAGCCGTTGCAGTTCCCCCAGGTGTAGATACTCCCCTGGTGCTGTTAGGGAGGGACGTGCGGGATTTTGACTCCAACCACAATGAAAGCAAGTTGGGGATGGTGAGTGTGACTCGGAGAGGCAAAACCTCCAAATGGGGGTGTCCCCCAGGTATTCTGCTACCTCCCTTACCCTTCTAGAAGCTGTGGGTTTTGGAAGAGGCTCTTGTAGGGTGCGGTGCACCTTGTCGAGGGTACACAGGGCTGCCGCTGTGTGTCGGAGGTGGAGGGAGTGAACATCGGTGTGTATAATCGATCGAGCTCGGGGGAGGGGGTGGAAAACGGCTTTGTCCTGGAAAGTGTCAAGCTCCCAGTGTTGTCGGGAATCGCACCCATCCAGGCGAGCAGAGAGTATCCCATCGCACTCCTGCCTTGTGGATGGTGGGCAGGCTATAAGAAATCGGAGCAGGATTAGCCCTCCAGCCTGCCCCGCCATTCAATAAGATCACGGCTCATCTGCAGTCCCACTTTCCCGCTTTCTCCCCTCAATTCCCTTGTCTATCGAAAACCCATCCACTCGACTTGAACATATTCAGCGAGGAAGCCTCCACCCCTTCAATGGGCAGAGAATTCCAAAGATTGTGGGGAGAAATTCCTCCTCAACTCCGATCTGAACCTCTCCCACCCCCTAATCTTGAGGCTGTGCCCTCTAGTCCTGCTATCTTTGCTAAGCGGGAAGAGTTTCTCAACCTCTACCCTATCCATCCCCTTCATTATCTTATACGTCTCTATAAGATGCCCGCTCAGCCTTCTAAACTCCAAAGAGTACAAACCTAGCCTATTCAGTCTCTCCTCATAATCCAACCCCCTCATCTCCGGTATCAACCTTCTCTGCACCCCCTCCGAGGCCGATATATCCTTCCTCGAACGCGGCGACCAAAACTGCACACAGTACTCCAGCTGCGGCCTCACCAGTGCCCCATACAGCTGCAACAGAACCTCCCTGCTTTTATATTCGATCCCCCTCGCTATAAAGGCCAACATTGCGTCTGCCTTCTTGATCACCTGCAGTCTGGGTTTTTTTGCGATTCATGCACTCGGACCCCCAGATCCCTCTGCAGCGTCGCAAGCTGCAGCTTTTTGCCATTTAAATAGTAATCCTTCCTACCGTTATCTTCCCGAAAGAAGAAAGAAGTGGTCGTCCTTTGGAGAAGTCGTCAGGAGGCGAGTTACACTCCGCAGGATTCCCAACCCGTGAACCTGCTCTGGGAGCCACAGTATTTCTTGGGCTGGGACGCAGTTTAGCTTCTGGTCAATGATAATCCCACGGGATGTTGATAGTGGGAGGGATTCAGTGATCGTAACACTGTTGATCGTCAAGGGATTAGATTTGAAGGTTCTTGGCAATGCTTGGTTTCATCAGTCAGAACATTGAATACAGGAGTTGGGGACGGTCTTGTTGAAGTTGTACAAGACATTGGTAAGGCCCACACTTGGAATACTGTGTACAGTTCTGGTCACCCGATTATAGAAAGGATATTATTAAACTAGAAAGAGTGCGGGAGAAGATTTACTAGGATGATGTGGTATATATGGACTTTAGTAAGGTGTTTGATAAGGTGGCCCATGGAAGACTTCTGCAGAAAATGCAGATGTATGGGATAGAGGGTGATTTAGCTAATTGGGTTAGGAATTGGCTAGCAGATATAAGACAGAGGGTGGTGGTTGATGGGAGATATTCATCGTGGAGTTCGGTTACAAGTGGTGTACCTCGGGTCTGTTTTGGGGCCCCTGCTGTTTGTAATTTTTATAAATGATCTGGATGAGGGTATTGAAGGATGGATTAGTAAATTTGCAGATGACACTAAAGTCGGTGGAGTGGTAGATAGTGAAGAGGGGAGTTATAGTTTGCAGAGGGACTTAGACAAGTTGCAGAGCTGGGCCGAGAGGTGGCAAATGGAGTTTAATGTGGAAAATGTGAGGTAATGCACTTTGGCAGGAATAATAAATGTGTAGAGTATAGGGCTAATGGTAGGATTCTTAATAGTGTTGATGAACAGAGGGATCTTGGTGTATTTGTGCATAGATCCCTGAAAGTAGGCAGTCAAGTTGAGAAGGTTGTTAAGAAGGCATATGGAGTCTTAGCTTTTATTGGTAGGGGGATTGAATTTCGGAGCCGCAACGTCATGTTGCAACTGTACAAAACTCTAGTGCGGCCGCACATGGAGTATTGTGTGCAGTTCTGGTCCCCACATTATAAGAAAGATGTGGAGGCATTGGAGAGGTACAGAGGAGGTTTACCAGGATGTTGCCTGGTATGGAGGGCAGGTCTTATGAAGAGAGGCTGAGGGATTTGAGGTTGTTTTCGTTAGAAAGAAGGCGGCTAAGAGGAGACCTTATTGAAACATATAAGATGATTAAGGTTTAGATAGGGTGGACAGTGATAGCCTTTTTCCTAGGATGGAGAAAGCTAGCACGAGGGGACACAGCTTTAAATTAAGGGGTGATAGTTATAGGACGGATATCAGAGGTAGGTTCTTTACCCAAAGCGTGGTTCGGGAGTGGAATGCCCTGCCTGCAGCAGTTGTAGATGTGCCAAAGTTTGGTGGCGTTTAAGAGGTTAGTTGATAAGGTTATGGAAGAGAAGGGAATGGTTTAGTTTGGAGGGTCATTGCTTTTTATATTGGTCGGCGCAACATCGAAGGCCGAAAGGCCTGTTCTGTGCTGTAATGTTCTATGTTCTAGGATGTTACTGGGACTTGATGGATTGAGTTATAAGGAGAGGCTGGATAGACTGGGACTTGTGTCTCTGGAGCACAGGAGGCTGAGGGGTGATCTTATAGAGGTCTATAAGATAATGAGGGGCACAGATCAGCGAGATAGTCAATATCTTTTCCCCGAAGGGAGGGGAGTCTAAAACTCTAACATGAGAGGGGAGAGATACAAAAGGGCAATTTTTTTCACCCAGACGGTGTCTGGAACGAGCTGCCAGAGGCAGTAGTAGAGGCGCGCACAATTTTGTCCTTTTAAAAAAAAAAAGGCGTTAGGTGTCTAACCAGAAGAGAAAGTGCTGGAAAATTTCGGCAGCAGCTGGGAAGGGAGAAAAGACCTGATGTTTCAGGTCCAAATTACCATCGCCAAGGGTAAAAGGCAAAGAAAGCGGGAGATATTTATACTGTGGGGGGGAAATGAATGATGTGTCAGAGGCACAGAAAGCAGGAAAAAGCTGCTAATGGCAATCCAGAGAGAGAGCATAAAGGACGTGAGCTAAGAAAGGGGAAAAAACTCAGCTTACACGGGTAAGATGGATGTAGAGGGATATGGGCCAAACACGGGCAATTTGAATTAGCTTAATGGTTAAAAACGAGGCAGCATGGACAAGTTGGGCTGAAGGGCCCATTCCATGATCTTATATTAACAGTGAAAATTATTAGTTCTTGCGCACAGTATGGACAAACCATACCGCTCATAGAGAAGGAAAGGAGAGGGTGCAGAACGTAGTGTTACAGTCACAGCGAGGGGTGCAGAGAAAGATCAACTCAATGCGAGGTGGGTCCATTCAAAAGTCTGACAGCAGAAGAAGCTGTTCTTGAGTCGGTCGGTGCGGGACCTCAGACTTTTGTACCTTTTTCCCCGACGGAAGAAGGTGGAAGAGAGAATGTCCGGGGTGCGTGGGGCGGGTCCTTAATTATACCGGCTGCTTTTCCCCCCCCTGGGGCAGCGGGAAGTGTAGACAGAGTCGATGGATGGGAGGCTGGGGTTTGCGTGATGGGATTGGGGCTACATTCACAACCCTTTTGTAGTTCCTTGTGGGTCTTGGGCAGAGCAGGAGCCCAGACCGAGCTGTGATACAACCCAGAAAGAATGCTTTCTGTGGGGCATCTGTAAAAGTTGGGGAGAGTCGTAGCGGACATGTCAAATTTCCTTAGTCTTCTGAGAAAGCAGAGGCTGGAAATCTCTATGACTCTTTTGTTTGAGGTGGTTGCTGCCTGGGCACTGGTGTGGCAGGAATGTTTTGTGCCAGTTGCCAATCTAAACAAGACTAACTTAGGCACAAAATAACATTCTAAACCCACGATTTAGTGGCGCGGTTCTTGGCGGGTTGGAGCTGGTTGGCAAAGAGTTTGGGCATTTTTGCTAGCATTCACAGAACAACACCAGATTGGATACATCGCAAGATTTAATATCATTCCCAACTGGGCTCCCAGATTTCCAATAAATCCCACCGACGCGGAACACCAACGAGCAACTTTTCAACCTCACGTTCTCCAGCTCCTGCCCAAGCCAACTCATCGCGGGTGCTCGGAGCAAGCGTTGAGCTCTCCCTGGACAGCGCGCAGGAGAGAGAAGGGGGGGGTCATCGCAAGGGGAACAGGGTTCCGCATCCTCCTCTTTCCAACCCCCTCATCCTCCCTGCTCAGGCTCAGGTTTCTTCACTTCCCGAGTCCGAGCTTGCGTGTTCTTCAACTGGGGAGCAGAAAGAGAAGG
The DNA here is from genome assembly GCA_024679065.1 of Sphyrna mokarran. Lineage (NCBI taxonomy): Eukaryota > Metazoa > Chordata > Chondrichthyes > Carcharhiniformes > Carcharhinidae > Sphyrna > Sphyrna mokarran. The sequence goes on along the minus strand of JAGIQG010000040.1, from coordinate 12,830 downwards.
GAAAAAAAAAAAATCAGGTCAAGCGAGGCCAGGGTTCGATACTGGGCTAATACTACAACTCCCGAGTGGCAGGCAAGTCTCCAAAGATATGGTGGATTGGCCGTGCTAAATTACCCCTTAGTGTCCAAAGATGTGTAGGTTAGGGTGGATTGGCCGTGCTAAATTGTCCCTTAGCGTAAATTAATGGGATTATGGGAATAGGGCATGGGTGGGATTGTGGTCAGTGCAGACTCGATGGGCTGAATGACCTCCTCCTGCACTGTATGGATTCTATGAACCCAGATCCCCTGAACATTAACTCAGTTTCTGGATTAATAGTCTAGTGACGCTTTGTGTGGAGTCTGCATGTTCTCCCCATGTCTGTGTGGGCTTCCTCCCACAGTCGGAAAAAAGTGTAGGTTAGGGTGGATTGGCCGTGCTAAATTGTCCCTAACACAGCCTCACCCTTCTATCGCCCCCTCTCTCCTCCCTTCCGCTCACTCCGAGGTATCAACGGTACATCCGTGGTCGGAGGTGATGCTGAGTGTTACTATCGTTAGACTGCTCACCCGGAAATCCACCTAACATAATTTAGCACGGCCAATCCACCCTAACCTACACATCTTTGGACACTAAGGGGCAATTTAGCATGGCCAATCCACCCTAACCTACACATCTTTGGACACTAAGGGGCAATTTAGCATGGCCAATCCACCTAACCTACACATCTTTGGACACTAAGGGCAATTTAGCATGGCCAATCCACCCACCTACACATCTTGGACACTAAGGGGCAATTTAGCATGGCCAATCCACCCTAACCTACACATCTTTGGACACTAAGGGGCAATTTAGCACGGCCAATCCACCCTAACCTACACATCTTTGGACACTAAGGGGCAATTTAGCACGGCCAATCCACCCTAACCTACACATCTTTCGGACGGTGGGAGGAAACCGGGGCACCCGGAGGAAACCCACACAGACACAGGAAGAATGTGCAGACTCCACACAGACAGTGACCCAAGCCAGGAATCGAACCCAGGTCCCTGGCACTGTGAGACAGCAGCGCCAACCCCCTGTGCCACCCCCCTATTCGAATCCCACCACGGCAGAGGGTGGAATTAGAATTCAGCATTAAAAAAAAAACGTGGAATTTAGAATGACCCATTGTCGGGAAAACCCCATCCGGTTCCCTTTAGGGAAGGAAATCTGCCATTCTTACCCCGGTCTGGCCTACACGTGACTCCAGAGACGCACACAGCAAATGTGGGTGACTCTCAACTGCCCCTCCGAGGGCAACTAGGGATGGGCAATAAATACTGACTCACCCACGAGTGGATAAAAAAACGATCTGGATTCAGAGTACAGGGAGAGGGATAAGGAATCTGGGTGTGAGCAACAAGTAAGAGGATTTGATTTATTATTGTCACGTGTATTGGGATACAGTGAAAAGTATTGTTTCTTGCGCGCTGTACAGACAAAGCATACCGTTCATAGAGAAGGAAAGGAGAGGGTGCAGAATGTAGTGTTACAGTCACAGCGAGGGGTGTAGAGAAAGATCAACTTAATGCGAGGTGGGTCCATTCAAAAGTCTGACAGCAGCAGGGAAGAAGCTGTTCTTGAGTCGGTCGGTGCGGGACCTCAGACTTTTGTATCTTTTTCCCCGACGGAAGAAGGTGGAAGAGAGAATGTCCGGGGTGCGTGGGGGGGAGTCCTTAATTATGCCGGCTGCTTTTCCCCGAGGCAGCGGGAAGTGTAGACAGAGTCAATGGATGGGAGGCTGGGGTTTGTGTGATGGGATTGGGCTACATTCACCAGCCTTTTGTAGTTCCTTGCGGGTCTTGGGGCAGAGCAGGAGCCCAGACCGAGCTGTGATACAAACCCAGAAAGAATGCTTTCTATGGGGCATCTGTAAAAGTTGGTGAGAGTCGTAGCGGACATGTCAAATTTCCTTAGTCTTCTGAGAAAGTAGAGGCGTTGGTGGGGCTTTCTTAACTATAGTGTCGGTGTTGGGGGGGGACCAGGACAGGTTGTTGGTGATCTGGACACATCCTTCCCCAGGGTCAGTGCTTCTCTATCACACTCTCCTTGGAGACAACACACAGAGCAAGCAGGCTTTACTCTGTATCTAACCCCGTGCTGTACCTGTCCTGGGAGTGTTTGATGGGGGGGCAGGGTAGAGGGAGCTTTACTCTGTATCTAACCCCGTGCTGTACCTGTCCTGGGAGTGTTTGATGGGGGGACAGTGTAGAGGGAGCTTTACTCTGTATCTAACCCTGTGCTGTACCTGTCCTGGGAGTGTTTGATGGGGGGACAGTGTAGAGAGAGCTTTACTCTGTATCTAACCCCGTGCTGTACCTGTCCTGGGAGTGTTTGATGGGGGGACAGTGTAGAGGGAGCTTTACTCTGTATCTAACCCTGTGCTGTACCTGTCCTGGGAGTGTTTGATGGGGACAGCGTAGAGAGAGCTTTACTCTGTATCTAACCCCGTGCTGTACCTGTCCTGGGATTGTTTGATGGGGGGACAGTGTAGAGGGAGCTTTACTCTGTATCTAACCCTGTGGTGTACCTGTCCTGGGAGTGTTTGATGGGGGGACAGCGTAGAGAGAGCTTTACTCTGTATCTAACCCCGTGCTGTACCTGTCCTGGGATTGTTTGATGGGGGGACAGTGTAGAGGGAGCTTTACTCTGTATCTAACTCCCAGGACAGGTACAGCACAGGGTTAGATACAGAGTAAAGCTCCCTCTATACTGTCCCCCCCATCAAACACTCCCAGGACAGGTACAGCACGGGGTGTTTGATGGAGGGGACAGTGTAGAGGGAGCTTTATTCTGTATCTAACCCCGTGCTGTACCTGTCCTGGGAGTGTTTGATGGGGGGGACAGTGTAGAGGGAGCTTTATTCTGTTTCTAAGCATGTGGGGGATGGAATGTGATGGGTTAGGGGTTGGCAGGGAAGAGAATTGACACGAAGTTGGCTTCTGTTGCTGTGGAGCAATGCGCAGTGGATGGGCATGGTTCAGCTGGGTACTTAACAGTGGAAAGAGTGACAGGTGGCTAGTAGCAGGCCGAATAGCCAGTTCTCTGCGATAGCAGGAGGACAGGATACTTACGTATAAGATGCTGTCCGCTGATGTACACAGGCCCAGTCCCAGCGAGCAGGCTAAAAGTAACAGGAGGAGTGCAATCAACTCCAGAAATACTTATCTGCAAAGATCACAGACATTATCCATAAATAATAGATATTCTCACAGTCCCAGGAACACAATCCCAATTCCTCATTCCAGAGTGAAACCTCCCTCTACACTGTCCCCCCCATCAAACACTCCCAGGACAGGTACAGCACGGGGTTAGATACAGAGTAAAGCTCCCTCTACACTGTCCCCCCATCAAACACTCCCAGGACAGGTACAGCACGGGGTTAGATACAGAGTAAAGCTCCCTCTACACTGTCCCCCCATCAAACACTCCCAGGACAGGTACAGCACGGGGTTAGATACAGAGTAAAGCTCCCTCTACACTGTCCCCCCATCAAACACTCCCAGGACAGGTACAGCACGGGGTTAGATACAGAGTAAAGCTCCCTCTACACTGTCCCCCCATCAAACACTCCCAGGACAAGTACAGCACGGGGTTAGATACAGAGTAAAGGTTTGCTTGCTCTGTGTACCACCTCCAGGATAGGGAAATCCCTCACCATGGGAAGGATGGAACGTCGCAGGGAGGCAATGGGGATGGGTTTGTCCCCAGTTGTATTCTTTGACATCAGAGACACGATGTTTAATTCATCACTGGAATCAGCGCCCAGGCAAACCTGGAGGAGAAACAGAATTTAATCACTCAACTGACACAGTGTAGCGAGACACAATGTCGCAAATACTTATCCATCCTCCCCACTGCCCCCCATCAATCCCCAAACTAATCCCACTGCCCCCCATCAATCCCCAAACTAATCCCACTGCCCCCCATCAATCCCCAAACTAATCCCACTGCCCCCATCAATCCCCAAACTAATCCCACGCCCCCCATCAATCCCCAAACTAATCCCACTGCCCCCCATCAATCCCCAAACTAATCCCACTGCCCCCCATCAATCCCAAACTAATCCACTGGCCCCCATCATCCCCAAACTAATCCCACTGCCCCCCATCAATCCCCAAACATCCACTGCCCCCCATCAATCCCCAACTAATCCCATTCGCCCTCACTGTCTCCCAAAGCTCTCTGTATCAATCCCCAACTCATCCACTGCCCCTGCCCCCCCATAGCTCTGTATCAATCCCCAAATCAGCCCACTGCCCCCCCATAGCCCTGTATCAATCCCCAAAATCAGCCCACTGCCCCCCCCATAGCCCTGTATCAATGCCCCAAACTCATCCCACTGCCCCCCATAGCCCTGTATCAATCCCCAAACTCATCCCACTGCCCCCCAGTAGCCCTGTATCAATCCCCAAACTAATCCCACTGCCCCCCCATAGCCCTGTATCAATCCCCAAACTAATCCCACTGCCCCCACTCTCTTCCCCCACTCTCTTCCCACAGCCCTGTATCAATCCCCAAACTAATCCCACTTGGATTATGTGTCCAAATTTGTTCTAACGCATGTTCCAAAGAGTTAAATTTCTGAGCTGTTCACCTGTTAGCAGCCTTCATCCAACCCTCTTCCCCACATCCCACCTCCTTCACATCCCCAGCCCTTCCCCGGTTTTAATAACCAGACTGGTTACCGTGCCAATAACCAGCTGATGCTCCAAGAGGTTCTCATTGGCCTCCATGGTGTAGGTCTTCTGCTCAGTATTCAACTCACAACCTGAGGGAGGGAAGGAGACAAAAGATCAGATTAGAGACAAAGCCCTCTGGGTAGGCCAAACCCCCCCCTCACAACAGTGCAAACAACCCCTGTAGAGCACTAAGTTCCAGCAGCTCCCTCCAGCACCCATAATCCCCTAGATCTGAACTACACATGCCTGGCACTCAAGCCAGTGATATAGGTGTCCCACAAATGAGAAAGAAAATGGGAATAAGGACCTGGTTGAGATTTTTGTTGGTATAAACTTGATGGGCCAAACAGCCTCTATGTTTAAATAGTGAATAATTGAGAGTCAAAAATTGATCCATGCGATACTCCACTTGTTACATATTTTCACTCCAATTTGTTTTCTCCATGGGATCGAACCAGGGCAGGACTTACTCAGTTAACGGTAGGGCGTTGGGGGAGAGAGTTACAGAACAGAGAGATCTCGGGGTACAGGTTCATAGCTCCTGGGAAGTGGAGTCACAGGCGGACAGAGTGGTGAAGGCGGCATTTGGCAATGCTTGGTTTCATCGGTCAGAACATTGAATACAGGGGTCGGGGACGGTCTTGTTGAAGTTGTACAAGACATCGGTAAGGCCACACTTGGAAATACTGTGTACAGTTCTGCTCACCCTATTACAGAAAGGATATTATTAAACTAGAAAGAGAGCAGGAAAAGATTTACTCGGATGCTACCGGGACGTGATGGATTGAGTTATAAGGAGAGGCTGGGATAGACTGGGACTTTTTCCTCTGGAGCGTAGGAGGCTGAGGGGTGAGCTTAGAACATAGAACATTACAGCACAGAACAGGCCCTTCGGCCTTCGATGTTGTGCCGACCAAAATAAAAAGCAATGCCCCTCCAAACTAAACCATTCCCTTCTCTTCCATATACTTATCAATTAACCTCTTAAACGCCACCAAACTTGGCGCATCTACAACAGCTGCAGGCAGGGCATTCCACTCCCTAATCACTCTTTGAGTAAAGAACCTACCTCTGATATCCGTCCTATAACTCATACCCCTTAATTTAAAGCTGTGTCCCCTCGTGCTACTTTCTCCATCCTAGGAAAAAGGCTATCACTGTCCACCCTATCTAAACCTCTAATCATCTTATATGCTTCAATAAGATCCCCTCTTAGCCGCCTCCTTTCTAACGAAAACAACCTCAAATCCTTCAACCTCTCTTCATAGGACCTGCCCTCCATACCAGGCAACATCCTGGTAAACCTCCTCTGTACCCTCTCCAATGCCTCCACATCTTTCTTATAATGTGGGGACCAGAACTGCACACAATACTCCAAGTGCGGCCGCACTAGAGTTTTGTACAGTTGCAACATGATGCTGCGGCTCCTAAATTCAATCCCCCTGCCAATAAACGCTAAGACTCCATATGCCTTCTTAACAACTTTATCCACTTGACTGCCTACTTTCAGGGGTAAATAGACCTCTTATAGAGGTCTATAAAATAATGAGGGGCACAGATCAGCGAGATAGTCAATATCTTCTCCCAAAGGTAGGGGAGTCTAAAACTAGAGGGTGTAGGTTTAAGGTGAGGGGGGAGAGGGTCCAGAGGGACAATTTTTTTCACCCAGAGGGTGCTGAGTGTCTGGAATGAGCTGCCAGAGGCAGTAGTAGAGGAGGGCACAATTTTGTCTTTTTAAAAGCGTTCCCACAGTTCGATGGGTATAGAGGGATATGGGCCAAATTGATATTAGTTTACAGGTTTTAAAAAAAGAAAGCACAGCATGGACAATTTGGGCCGAAGGGCCTGTTTCCACGCTGTAAATCTCTCTGACCCTAACAGCCAGGTTTCAATCTACGGGCTTCTATTTCCTTCCCCTTGCAAAATCTCCAAAGGCAACGTCTCCCCAATCCACAAGCACTTCCTCAAAGGAGGAGGAGGGACAGCAGATTCCCGCCTCTCAAATTGCCTGGATTCATCCGCAGCGGACGCCATCTCCTTGACCCTGCACTCAATCCCGGAACTCCGAGATAACAAGGACACCTCCCTCAGGCTCTGACTCCCAGGCCAAGACTCAGCCTTCAATAGTCCACCAATCTCAAAAAGCATAGAGAAAATTCCAGCACAGGAACAGGGCCTTCGGCCCCTCCAAGCCCCATGCTGCCCCCGACTGAACTAAAACCCCCTACCCTTCCGGGGACCGTATCCCTCTATTCCCATCCTATTCATGGATTTGGCCCTTAAAACTCACTATCGTATCCGCTTCCACTCCCTCCCCCACAGCAGCGAGTTCCAGGCACCCACCAGACTCTGTGTAAAAAAATCTGCATCTCCTTTAAACCTTGCCCCTTAAACCTGCGCTGGCCCCCCCGCGAAATTGACTCTGGGGGGGAAAAAAGCTTCTGACTAACCACTCTGTCCCTCATAATCTTGCAGGGTCTCCCCTCAGTGAGAACAAACCGAGTTTCTCCGACCTCTCCTCGTAGCTAATGCCCCTCCATCCCAGGGCAAACATCCTGGGAAATCTTTTCTGTAACCCTCTCCAAAGCCTCCACATCCTTCTGGTAGTGTGGGGCCACCCAGAATTGAACACTATATCCCAAGTGCAGCCTCACTAAGGTTCGATAAAGCTGCAACGTGACTTGCCAATTTTTAAACTCGGTGTCCCCGGCCGATGAAGGCAAGCATGCCGTACGCCTTCTCGATCACCTTCTCCGCCTGCGTTGCCACTTTCAGCGACCTGTGTATCTGTACGCCCAGATCCCTCTGCCTACCAATGCTCTTAAGGAGTATTAAATTCCATGTGTCATCTCTCAACCTGTTTCCCCAGCTGTAAACCTCGCATTAAGCCGATCTTTCTCTACACCCCTCACCGCGACTGTAACACTACATTCTGTACCCTCTCCTTTCCTTCTCTATGAGCGGTATGCTTTGTCTGTATAGCGCACACGAAACAACACTTTGCACTGTATGTTAACACACAAATAATAACGTGTTTATTATTGACAGTAACAAATCAATGATGATTAATTTTGTTGAGAAAGTGTTTCTTGCCCATATAAGGGGGTTCTGGGGGGGGTGCGGGGTGGGTTTGCAGGAAAGGATTCACAGCAAATTAGGGCATGGGGGATGGGGGAAGGGGGGGTGACGAGAGAGATTTGAATGACTTGAAATTTCAGGGAGAGGGATGTGGGAATGCCAAATGGATGGGGGGGGGGGGGGGGGGGGGGGGGGGTGGTGGTTAACCAAGACACGGATGAGGGCTTCTGCAGCTGATCAGCCAAGAAAAGGATACACGTGCAGGAGAAATCCATTCAACCCTTTGAACCTGCTCCCCCACTCATCAACATCATCCAGCTCAGCAGCCCAGTCCCGAACACACATCAGGAGTGTGGCGAATAATTTCACAGTCACTCCATTGTGGTGTTAACGTAAGCCTGACTTGTGAATAATATCAGCTTTAGCCTCATCATAGAACTCTACAGGGCAGAAAAGAGGCCCTTCAGCCCATCGAGTCTACATCAACCCCACCCGTGCCCTACCCCCGCATCTCTACATATTTCTCACTAATCCCTCTAACCTACGCATCCCTGGGCGCTAAAGGGGCAATTTCTTAGCACGGCCAATCAACCTAACCCGCACATCTTTGGACAGCGGGAGGAAACCCACGCAGACACGAGGAGAATGTGCAAACTCCACACAGACAGTGACCCGAGCCGGGAATCGAACCCAGGACCCTCAAGCTACGAAGCAGCAGTGCTAACCCAAAATGCTACCTTGCCACCCCTAATCCTGCATTCCCCCCTGCAGAAACTTTGATCCCCCGTTCGCCCCCGAGTGCGACATCCAGCCTCCTCTTGAATACATTCAATGTTTTGGCATCAACTCCTTCCTGTGGGAATGAATTCCCATGGATGAAAAAATGTCTCATCATCTCTGAGCTAAATGGTTTACCCCCAAATCCTCAGAGCCCCTGGTTCTGGACTCTCTCCCCACCATCGGGAACATCCTCCCTGAATCCACCCCGTCCAGTCCTGTTAGAATTTGATAAATCTCTATGAGATACCCCGTCTCCCCGAACTCCAGAGAAAACAATCCTAACCTTATCAATCTCTCCTCGGACATCCGTCTCCCTGGAATCAGCCCGGTAAACCCTTCGCTGGAACTCCCTCGAGAGCAAGAACATCCTTCCTCGGAAAAGGAGTCCCAAACTGCACACAATACTCTCGGTGTGACCTCACCACCAAGGCCCCTGTATAATCGCGACAACGCATCCCTGTTCCTGTAACTCCAAACCTCTCGCAATGAATGAGCCACTTACCCCAGACAACACAGGTGGGCCGTTCCAGCTGACTGTCCATCCCAACTCTTCCTGTCCAAGGATGTGGGAGAGAGAGAGGGAGATGTGCACTCAAGGATTCAGTTACTTTCCAGCTGGAGAGGGAGACAGGAAGGAGAGATTGAGGTTTTAAAAAATTCAGTCACATATGGAGCCTAATCTACACATTTTTGGACACTAAGGGACAACTTAGCACGGCCAATCCACCCTAACCTACACATCTTTGGGACACTAAGGGACAATTTAACACGGCCAATCCACCCTAATCTGCACATCTTTGGACACTAAGGGACAATTTAACACGGCCAATCCACCCTAACCTACACATCTTTGGACACTAAGGGACAATTTAACACGGCCAATCCATAACCTACAGAGTCCAAAAGATCATAGGCTGCGCTAAATTCTCCCTCAGTGTACCTGAAGAGATACTGGAGTGTGGCAACTTGGGGATTTTCACAATAACTTAGTTGCAGTGTTAAGGTTACTTATACACTAATAAATAAATTAAAACTTTGGACACTAAGGGGCAATGTAGCACAGTGAATCCACCCTAACCTACACATCTTTGGACGCTAAGGGACAATTTAGCACGCCAATCCACCCTAACCTACACATCTTTGGACACTAAGGGATAATTTAGCACGGCCAATCCACCCTAACCTGCACATCTTTGGACACTAGGGACAATTTAGCACGGCCAATCCACCCTAACCTACACATCTTTGGACGCTAAGGGACAATTTAACACGGCCAATCCACCCTAACCTACACATCTTTGGACGCTAAGGACAATTTAGCACGGCCAATCCACCCTAACCTACACATCTTTTGGGACACTAAGGGACAATTTAGCACGGCCAATCCACCCTAACCTACACATCTTTGGGACACTAAGGGGACAATTTAGCACGGCCAATCCACCCTAACCTACACATCTTTGGGACACTAAGGGACAATTTAGCATGGCCAATCCACCCTAACCTACACATCTTTGGGACACTAAGGGACAATTTAGCACGGCCAATCCACCCTAACCTACACATCTTTGTCCTTACCCTCCCCCACAAAAAAAATCCCCTCAGTAACTTTCCCTAGATACCCCAACATTACCACCCACATCCCATTCTCGCTTCTCATTCCACTAAGTGTGTATCCACACACACACATCATTACAAAACTCTGAAAACCCCAAGCTTCCAGATGATCTGAAAAACCTGGGGCTGTCCCCAGAGAGAGAAAAAAACGAAGCAGCTCCAAGATCCCCAAAATCCTGCCTCTCTTCCCAACATCTGGACATTTAAACTCCCGATTACTAAAGATATCATACAATGCAGAAAAAAAGTCTCAGCATCGCGTACAGGAACTTTTCCAACGTGACTGTGAAACGCAGTATCAGATTTCTCCCTGTGTGCTATAAGAACCTGTCTCCCACCAATGTAGGGAGCGATTTACTCCCGGTTGGTTATTTTCACAAGCAGCTTTGCAAACTAATATCCCCACACTTTCTCTCTCCCCCTCTGCAATTGAGCCTTCACTTTACAATCAATCCCCACTCTCGCCTCGTCCAACACCACTCAATGTTTTACCAAGTGTGAACACTTGCTGATGGGCAGGAGAGAGGATATTGGGTTATTTTCCAATTGACTTGATCGGAATTAAGACGGACAAATTGAAAGAGGGAGAGAGATGGAGTGAGGGAGGAGTCTGGGTTAGGTGAAATTGCTCTGGGTGTCAATTGCAATGGTATCTCCACACTGATTGCATCAGAGTATAGATATATATCTCCCTGAGAGACAGCAGTCAGTGTACAGATATCTTCCTGAGAGAGGGGACTGAGAGACAGCAGTCAGTGTACAGATATCTTCCTGAGAGAGGGGACTGAGAGACAGCAGTCAGTGTACAGATATCTCCCTGAGAGAGGGGACTGAGAGACAGCAGTCAGTGTACAGATATCTTCCTGAGAGAGGGGACTGAGAGACAGCAGTCAGTGTACAGATATCTTCCTGAGAGAGGGGACTGAGAGACAGCAGTCAGTGTACAGATACTCCCTGAGAGAGGGGACTGAGAGACAGCAGTCAGTGTACAGATATCTTCCTGAGAGAGGGGACTGAGAGACAGCAGTCAGTGTACAGATATCTTCCTGAGAGAGGGGACTGAGAGACAGCAGTCAGTGTACAGATATCTTCCTGAGAGAGGGGACTGAGAGACAGCAGTCAGTGTACAGATATCTCCCTGAGAGAGAGGGGACTGAGAGACAGCAGTCAGTGTACAGATATCTCCCTGAGAGAGAGAGGGGGGACTGAGAGACACCAGTCAAAGAACAAAGAAAATTCCAGCACAGGAACAGGCCCTTCGGCCCCTCCAAACCTGCACCGACGCATGCTGCCCCCGACTGAACTAAAACCCCCTACCCTTCCGGGGACCGTATCCCTCTATTCCTATCCACGTATTTGAAGACACATCCCTTAAAAGTCACTGACCCTCCCCCAGCAGCGAGTTCCAGGCACCCAGCACCCTCGATGTTAAAAAAAAATCTTACTTCATACATCCTCTTTGAACCACACCGTGGGGAGGGTCGGTGCCGTGGGGAGGGTCGGTGCCGTGGGGAGGGTTGGTGCCGTGGGAGCGCCGCACTGTGGGGAGGGTCGGTGCCGAGGGAGCGCCGCACTGTGGGGAGGGTCGGTGCTGAGGGAGCGCCGCACTGTGGGGAGGGTCGGTGCCGAGGGAGCGCCGCACTGTGGGGAGGGTCGGTGCCGAGGAGCGCCGCACTGTGTGGGGAGGGTCGGTGCTGAGGGAGCGCCGCACTGTGTGGGGAGGGTCAGTGCTGAGGGAGCGCCGCACTGTGTGGGGAGGGTCAGTGCTGAGGGAGCGCCGCACTGTGTGGGGAGGGTCAGTGCTGAGGGAGCGCCGCACTGTGTGGGGAGGGTCAGTGCTGAGGGAGCGCCGCACTGTGTGGGGAGGGTCGGTGCTGAGGGAGCGCCGCACTGTGTGGGGAGGTTCGGTGCCGAGGGAGCGCCGCACTGTGGGGAGGGTCGGTGCTGAAGGTGCGCCGCACTGTGTGGAGAGGGTCGGTGCTGAGGGAGCGCCGCACTGTGTGGGGAGGTTCAGTGCTGAGATTGAATTTTGAAACAATACGCGGGACACACAGATCAGGTTTTCCAGACGGATTTTATTCGGGAATGTTCGGCGCTCTCTCTCTCTGCTCCCGTGCTCGGAGCCTCTCTCCCTGTCTCGCTGCTTTCGGAATGGGCAGTTGGAGCTGTCTTTCTTCCTCCTGTCTCTGGAGTTCGGCCTTCTTCTCTGCCCATCTCTCCATCCCCATCTCCATCTCATTGGTCAGCATCACTATCCGTCTCTGTCCGAGAGAGAGAGAGAGAGAGGGTGTGTGTGAGAGAGACAGAGAAAGAGAGAGTGAGAGAGAGAGAGACAGAGAGACAGAGAGAGAGGGTGTGAGAGAGAGAGAGAGAGAGAGAGAGAGACAGAGAGAGAGAGAGAGAGAGAGAGGAGGGTGTGAGAGAGAGAGAGAGAGAGGAGGGTGTGAGAGAGAGAGAGAGAGAGGAGGGTGTGAGAGAGAGAGAGAGAGAGGAGGGTGTGAGAGAGAGAGAGAGAGAGGAGGGTGTGAGAGAGAGAGAGAGAGAGGAGGGTGTGAGAGAGAGAGAGAGAGAGAGGAGGGTGTGAGAGAGAGAGAGAGAGAGAGGAGGGTGTGAGAGAGAGAGAGAGAGAGAGGGGGGTGTGAGAGAGAGAGA
>JAGIQG010000004.1:135439372-135538889 GCA_024679065.1 Sphyrna mokarran | reverse complement strand
GATGAAGGACAGGCTGTTGATGTCGGCTACATGGATTTCAGTAAGGCGTTTGACAAGGTTCCTCATGGTAGACTGATAGAGAAGGTGAAGGCGCATGGGATACAGGGTCGGGTATGTAGATGGGTCGAGAACTGGCGCGGGAGGAGGAGACAGAGGGTAGTAGTGGAAGGCTCTTTTTCCGGCTGGAAGCCTGTCACTAGTGGAGTGCCACAAGGCTCAGTACTAGGTCCTCTTCTATTTGGGGACTACATAAATAGATTGGAGACGTAGGGTGGTTAGGTGGTGATGAATCAGCAAATTTGCTCTGATTGACACAAGATGCTTGGATTGCGGGATAGCAGAAGGCAGGTCAGGCAAACAACAGGGACATAGACAGGTTGGTAGATGGCAGATAGATGGCCAAATGGAATTTAATCCGGATAAATGCAGGGATGATGCATTTGGCCGGAAAAATGTAGAAGAGAGTTAAGGATAAAAGGTACAACTATACGGAGCATAGAGAAGCCCAGAGACACACAATGGGGTGCAGGTTCACAATTTCTCCTGAAGGTTTCCTCACAGGGGGAGAAAGGTGAAATAAAAAAATAGAAGGGTATAGTATGTTAGACTTTTCATAGGAACAAGGGTAATAGAATACAAAGATAGTGAGGTAGTTGATGGTCAGTTTGTATAGACTTGTTAGGCCTCACTTGGAATACTGCGTCCAGTTCTGGTCGCCGTACTATCGGAAGGATGTGGAGTCCTTGGAGAGAGTGCAGAGGAGGTTTACCAGGATGCTGCCTGGTATGGAAGGACTGTCTTATGAGGAACGATTAGATAGACTGGGGTTGTTTTCCCTTGAAAGACGTCGGCTTAGAGGGGATCTCATAGAGGTGTATAAGATTATAAGGGGTATATATAGAGTAAATGGAGGTAAACTTTTTCCACCTTTAGAAATGGATAGGACGAGGGGTCATGGCCATAGGGTGAGGGGGGCTATGTATAGGACGATTATTAGAGGGCAGTTTTTCACACAAAGGGTAGTGGGGGTGTGGAATGCACTGCCGAGTAAGGTGGTGGGAGCAGGCACGCTGGGGCTGTTTAAGGGTCTCTTTGACAGCCACATGAGCGGTATGCAGATAGAGGGATATAGTAGGACTGTTTAACTATGACTTTTTTTTTCCCCCACAGGTAATTCGGTCCAACTTGACCAACAAGGAGCATGCATTCGGCACGTGGGTGGAGTACAGCTCTTGGATGTTGATTCATGGGTTGCCTGGTACTTCATGTCGAAATGAGTGCTTTATGTGGACCATCTGAAGGGCACCATGACAGCTCAGAGACTATCGATGTGGCTGTGCAGCACACTTGGAATTGGGCCAGTTGTCTGCGGAGTTTGCGCGTCTCCCCGTGGTTGCGTGGTTTTCCTCCGGGCACCTCTCCTCCCACAACCCAAAAATTCGCTCTTAGGCTGATTGGGAAACAAATTGTCTTATAAATAAACAAAAAGTTCTTGTGTGTGTTCTTAGTTCTTTTAGAGAGTATTCCATATTAGAAATAACCTAAATCTATAATAGGATAATGGGAATTGCTACTATATAGTTATGACGGCGGCGCGGGCTCGTTGGGCCAAATGGGCCCTGTTTACCGAAAAAAAAAAAAAAAAAAAAAAAAAAAAAAAAAAAAAGATTGCTGCTGGGATTGTGATGTGGTGGCCATTACAGAGAACTTGGATGTCTCAGGGACAGGACTGGGTACTACAGGTCCCGGGATTCAGATCCTTCAGGAAGGACAGGGAGAGAGGCAAAAGAGGTGTGGAGTGGCACGTTGACAGGACAGTGTCATTGCTGCAGAGAAGGTGGGATACCGAGGAGGGAATTTCTACGGAGTCTCTGGGTGGAAGTTAGGAATAGCAAAGGGTGGGGACGTTGCTGGGTGTATTCTATAGCCCGCCCAATAGTGACAGGGAAGTTGAGGTGCAGATAGGGAAACAGATACTGGAGAGATATAGAAATAACAGGTTATTGTGATGGGAGACTTCAATTTCCCAAACATCGACTGGATATCCCAAGGGTAAGGGGTTTGGATGGGGAGGAGTTGTTAGGTGTGTTCAGGAGGGTTTCCTGACACAGACGTGGACAAGCCTACGAGAGGAGAGGCTGTACTGGACCTGGTACTAGCTAATGAACCAGGACAGGTGATGGATCTCTCGGTAGGAGAGCATTTGGGGATGGAGATCATAATTCTATCTCCTTCACCCTTGCAGTGGAAAAGGATAGGATCAGGCAGGCTAGGAAGGTGTTTGTCTGGAATAAGGGGAAATATGAAGACATCAGGCAGATGTTGGGGTGAATAAACTGGAAGGAGGGGTTCTTGGGGAAAAGCACAGAAGGAAGGTGGCAGATATTCAAGGAATGCTTGTCTGGAGCTTTGCACGACAATGTTCCGGTGAGACAAGGAGGTTTTGGTAGGACACGGGAACTGTGGTGCATGAAGGCTGTGGTGAACATAGTCAGGAAGAAAAGAAAGGTGTATAAAAGGTTCAAAGAGCTAGGAGATGTTGGGATCTAGAGAAGTATAAGGCTTATAGAAGAGAGCTTAAAAAGGAAATTAGGAGAGCCAGAAGGGGTCATGAGAAGGCCTTGGCTGGTAGGATTAAGGAGAATCCCAAGGCCTTCTACAAATATGTGAAAGTAAAAGGATGAGAAGAGACAGCATTAGAAAAATAGAACATAGAACATTACAGCACAGAACAGGCCCTTCGGCCTTCGATGTTGCGCCGACCAATATAAAAAGCAAGCCCCTCCAAACTAAACCATTCCCTTCTCTTCCATATACTTATCAATTAACCTCTTAAACGCCACCAAACTTGGCGCATCTACAACAGCTGCAGGCAGGGCAATCCACTCCCTAATCACTCTTTGAGTAAAGAACCTACCTCTGATATCCGTCCTGTAACTCATACCCCTTAATTTAAAGCTGTGTCCCCCCTCGTGCTAGCTGGTTCCATACTAGAAAAATGGCTATCACTGTTCCACCCGATCAAAACCTTAATATCTATATGTTTCAATAAGAGCCCTATCCTTAGCCGCATCCTTGCTAACGGAAAACAACCTCAAATCTTCAACCTCTCTTCATAGGCCTGACCCTCCATACCAGGCAACATCCTTAGTAAACTCCTCTGATAACCCTCCCAATCGCTCCCAAATCGTTCGTTATAATGTGGCCGACCAGAACTGCACACAATACTCCAAGTGCGGCCGCACTAGAGGTTGTACCAGAGCAAAAGGGATAGGACATATAAAGAGGTGAAAGGGGAAAAGTCTGTTATGGAACAGGAGAAATGTGCAGGTATAGGGGGGTGGGGCTTAATGAGTACTTTGCCTCAGTATTCACGGTGGAAAGTGATCTGGGAGGATGCCCTACAAGTTTGCGGCAGACTGAAAAGATTGAGTATGTAGATATTAAGGAAGCGGATGTGTTAGAACTTCTAAATGCTATCAAGATAGACAAGTCTCCGGGACCAGATGGGATGTACCCCAGGTTATTGTGGGAGGGGAGGGAGGTCATTGCAGAGCCCCTGGCGATGATCTTTGCGTCGTCGATGGAGACGGGAGAGGTTCCGGAAGATTGGAGGATTGCGGATGTGGTCCCTATTTTCAAGAAAGGGAACAGGGATAGTCGTGGAAATTACCGACCGGTGAGTCTGACCTCAGTGGTTGGTAAGCTGATGGAGAGGCTTCTGAGGGACAAGATTTACGAGCATTTGGAGAAGTTTAGGTTGATTAGAAATAGTCAGCATGGTTTTGTAAAAGACAGGTTGTGCCTTAAGAGCTTAATTGAGTTCTTCGAAAATGTGACTGAACACATTGACGAAGGAAGAGCAGTGGACGTGGTGTACATGGACTTCAGCAAGGCATTTGACAAGGTCCCACATGCAAGACTTCTTGAGAAGGTGAGAGGCCATGGGATCCAAGGGGCTTTGGCATTGTGGATCCAGAACTGGCTTGCCTGCAGAAGGCAGAGGGTGGTTGTGGATGGCTCTTTTTCTGCATGGAGGTCGGTCACCAGTGGAGTGCCCCAGGGATCTGTTCTAGGACCCTTGGCTGTTGTCATTTTCATAAATGACTGGATGAGGAAGTGGAGGGATGGGTGAGTAAGTTCGCCGATGACACGAGGTCGGTGGGTTGTGGATGGTCTGGAGGGATCAAAGTTGCAGCAGGACATCGACAGGATGCAAGACATGGGCGGAGAAGTGCAGATGGCTTCAACGCGGATAAATGTGTGTGGTCCATTTTGGCAGATCCAACGGGATTGAATGAGTATACTATCAAGGTAGGAGTCTTAGAAATTCTCGAGGGTTTGAAGTTGGATAAGTCCCCTGGGTCCGGACGGGATTTACACTAGATTCTCTGGGAGGCAAGCAAGAGAGGAGATTGCAGAGCCTCTGCTCTGATCTTCAGGTCCCGTTGGTTACGGGTGTGGTTCCGGAGGACTGGAGGATGGCAAATGTGGTCCCATTGTTTAAGAAGGGGAAGAGAGACCTTCCTGGGAATTATAGGCCAGTGAGTCTTACTTCTGTGGTGGGCAAGGTATTGGAGAGAATTATTAGGGATAGATTTATAGTATTTAGAGAGAGAAATGAATGATTGGGGATAGTCAGCATGGTTTCGTGAAGGGTAGGTCATTCCTTACTAACCTCATTGAGTTTTTTGAGAAAGTGACCAGAGAGGGTGGATGGGGGTAAGGCGGTTGATGTAGTATATATGGACTTTAGTAAGGCTTTTGATAAGGTTGGCCCATGGAAGACTTCTACAGAAATGCAGATGTGTGGAATAGAGGGTGTTTAGCTATTGGATTAGAAATTGGCTGCAGATTGAAGACAGAGGGTGGTGGTGATGGGAGATTTTCATCGTGGAGTTCGGTGACGAGTGGTGTGCCTCAGGGGTCTGTTTTGGGGCCCTGCTTTTTGTAATTTTTATAAATGTCTGGATGAGTGTTGAGGGATGGATCGTGAATTTGCAGATGATACTAAAGTTGGTGGTGTGGTAGATAGTGAAGAGGGGTGTTTTAGTTTAGTGTGGACAGTTGCAGAGCTGGGCCGAGAGGTGGCAAATGGAGTTTAATGTGGAAAATTGTGAGGTAATGCACTTTGGCAGGAACAATAAATGTGTAGATTATAGGGCTAATGGTAGGGTTCTTAGTAGTGTGATGAACAGAGGGATCTTGGTGTGTGTGTGAATAGATCCCTGAAAGTAGGCAGTCAAGTGGAGAAGGTTGTTAAGAAGGCTTATGGAGTCTTAGCTTTTTTGGTAGGGGATTGAATTTGGAGCCGCAGCGTCATGTTGCAGCTGTACAAAACTCTAGTGCGGCCGCACTTGGAGTATTGTGTGCAGTTCTGGTCGCCACATTATAAGAAAGATGTGGAGGCATTGGAGAGGGTACAGAGGAGGTTTACTAGGATGTTGCCTGGTATGGAGGGCAGGTCCTATGAAGAGAGGTGAAGGATTTGAGGTTGTTTTCGTTAGAAAGGAGGCGGCTAAGGGGGGATCTTATTGAAACATATAAGATAATTAGAGTTTTGGATAGGGTGGACAGTGATAGCCTTTTTCCTAGGATGGAGAAAGCTAGCACGAGGGGACACAACTTTAAATTAAGGGGTATGAGTTATAGGACGGATATCAGAGGTAGGTTCTTTACTCAAAGAGTGATTAGGGAGTGGAATGCCCTGCCTGCAGCTGTTGTAGATGCGCCAAGTTTGGTGGCGTTTAAGAGGTTAGTTGATAAGTATATGGATGAGAAGGGAATGGTTTAGTTAGGAGGGGCATTGCTTTTTATTTTGGTCGGCACAACATCGAAGGCCGAAGGGCCTGTTCTGTGCTGTATTGTTCTATGTTCTATGTTCTAAGAGCAGAGGGATCTGGGGTTCCGGGTCCATAAGACTCTCAAATCGGCCTCCCAGGTGGAGGATGTGGTTAAGAAAGCTTACGGTGTACTGGCCTTCATTCATCGAGGGATTGAGTTCAGGAGTCAGGAGGCAATGCTGCAGCTTTATAGGACCCTTGTCAGACCACACTTGGAGTACTGTGCGCAGTTCTGGTCGCCTCACTATAGGAAGGACGTGGAAGCTATTGAAAGGGTGCAGAGGAGATTTACAAGGATGTTGCCTGGATTGGGAGGCATGCCTTATGAAGACAGGTTGAGGGAGCTGGGACTGTTGTCCCTGGAGAGACGAAGGTTGAGAGGCGACCTGATAGAGGTTTACAAGATGTTGAGAGGAATAGATAGGGTGGACTCTCAGAGACTATTTCCCAGGGCTGAAATGGTCGCGACGAGAGGGCACAGATTTAAGGTGCAGGGAAGCAAGTACAGAGGGGATGCTAGGGGAAAGTTTTTCACTCAGAGGGTGGTGAGTGAATGGAATCGGCTGCCGTCGGTGGTGGTCGAGGCGAACTCGCTGGGGTCTTTTAAAAGACTTCTGGATGAGTATATGGGATCCAATGGGATTGGGGGTTATAGATAGGTCTATGGCTGGGTAGGTTTTGATGTGTTCGGCACAACTTGTGGGCCGAAGGGCCTGTTTGTGCTGTAGTGTTCTATGTTCTAAATATTCATTCAGGATCTCCGCCATTCCCTCAGGCTCTAAGCACAGTTCCCCTCCTCTGTCCCTAAGAGGTCCGATTTTTCCTCTAACCACCCTTTTATTCCTAACATAGGAGTAAAAAGCCTTTGGATTTTCCTTAATCCTATCCGCCAAAACCATTTCGTGCCCCCTTTTTGCCCTTTTAACTCCCCGTTTGAGCTCCCTCCTACTCTCTCTATATTCCTCCAACGCTGTCTCCGTTCCCAGCTGCTTCGACCTATCATACGCCTCTCTTTTCTTCCTAACCAAGTCCTCAATATCCCTAGTAATCCACGGCTCTCTAATCCTACCTTTCCCATCTTTCCTCTTAGCCGGCACATATCTTTCTTGCAACATTTTCAGTATTCCCTTGAAAGAGTCCCACATGCCTAGCGTGGACTTACTCTCGAACAACTGTTTCCAATCAGTTTCTGTAAGTTCCTGCCTAATCCGACTGTAGTTAGCTTTCCCCCAATTCAGCACCCTGCCCTTAGGGCAACAAGCATCCTTTTCCATTTCTATCCTAATGTAGACAAAATTGTGGTCACTGTTAGCCACATGTTCCCCTACTACAACATCAACCAGCTGCCCTGGCTCATTACTCAGAACTAAATCCAATGTAGCCCCTTCTCTCGTCGGGCTAGCCACATACTGCTCCAATGATCCTTCCAGTACACATTTTACAAATTCCTCCCTGTCCAAACCCCGAGCTCTCGGTACCTTCCAATCCACCCTAGGGAGATTAAAATCTCCCGCTATAACGACTCGGTTCTTTCTGCACCTATCCAAAATGTCTTTACATATGCCTTCTTCAACTGCCTGTGGGCTGTTGGGTGGCCTATAATACACCCCTAGCATAGTAATCGCCCCCTTTCTATTCCTCAACTCCACCCACAGCAACTCCATTGCTAACTCCTCTATATGGTCCTCCCTCTGCACCACCATGATGCTCTCCCTAAGTAACAATGCCACTCCCCCACCTCTTCTGGACCCTCCTTTGTCACGCCTGAAACACCATACCCAGGAATATTAAGTTGCCATTGCTCCCCTTCTTTTAACCACGTCTCCATCACTGCAATCACATCCAAGTTCCTCGCAAACATTAAGGCCCTAAGTTCATCCGTTTTTCCTGTTACGCTCCTCGCATTGAAACAGACACGCTCCAGAGCTCCAAGCCCACTCGGAACCTCCTTCTCCCCGGTGTATTTCTTCTCATCCAAGCTTACTCTGTCTCCCATCTCGCTTCCTACCTATCGGTCTCAGCCCCTCCCCCCCCTCCATATTAGTTTAAATCCTGCCGAAACACTCCAGCTAACCTCCAAGGTAAAATATTCACGCCCTTCCCATTTAAGTGTTCCCTGTCCCTTCTATACAGGTGCCCTTCTAAGTTTTCCTCGTGTCTGCGTGGGTTTCCTCCGGGTGCTCCAGTTTCTTCCCGTTGTGCTGGTTAGGTGCATTGACCCGAACAGGTGCTGGTATGTGGCAACTAGGGGAATTTGACAGTAATTTCATTGTAGTGTTAATGTAAGCCTTACTTGTGACTAATAAATAAATTTTAAAAAATTAATGTTACAGTCATAGCTAGGGTGTAGAGAAATATCAACTTAATATAAGGTAGGTCCACTCAAAAATCTGGTGACAGCAGGGACGAAGATGTTGTGAGTCAGTTGATATACTGTGTACTGCAACTGCTGGCTCCTTACCCTCCCCTTTCAAATGTTCTGCAGTCGCTCTGTGACGTGCTATACCCTATCACCAGGGAGGCAACATATCATCCTGGAATCATGTTTGTGGCCTTATAAGTGCCTATGTTTGCTTTACAGTTGAATCCCCTATCACTATAGCCCCACTCCTCTTTGTCCCCCTCCATCTGCGCAGTTGAGCCACCCATGATATAATGGGCTTAGCTTCTGCTGCATTCCTCTGAGAAGTCGTTACTCCCAACAGTATGCAAAGCAGCAAATCCATTTGAGAAGGCTGTGACCTCAGGGAACTCCCGTATTACCTGGCTACCTCCACTCTGTTTAACGGTCACTCTTTATTTTTTATTCATGTATGGGAGTGGGCATCACATTTATTGCCCATCCCTAATTAGGGTACAGAGGAGGTTTAGAACATATAGAACATAGAACATAGAACAATACAGCACAGAACAGGCCCTTCGGCCTTCGATGTTGTGCCGACCAAAATAAAAAGCAATGCCCCTCCTAACTAAACCATTCCCTTCTCATCCATATACTTATCAACTAACCTCTTAAACGCCACCAAACTTGGCGCATCTACAACAGCTGCAGGCAGGGCATTCCACTCCCTAATCACTCTTTGAGTAAAGAACCTACCTCTGATATCCGTCCTATAACTCATACCCCTTAATTTAAAGTTGTGTCCCCTCGTGCTAGCTAGGATGTTGCCTAGGTATGGAGGGCAGGTCTTATGAAGAGAGGCTGAGGGATTTGAGATTGTTTTCGTAAGAAAGGAGGAGGCTAAGAGGAGACCTTATCGAAACATATAAGATGATTAGAGGTTTAGATAGGGTGGACAGTGAGAGCCTTTTTCCTCGGATGGAGAAAGCTAGCACGAGGGGACACAGCTTTAAATTAAGGGGTGATAGTTATAGGACGGATATCAGAGGTAGGTTCTTTACCCAGAGGGTGGTTAGGGAGTGGAATGGCCTGCCTGCGGCAGTTGTAGATGCGCCAAGTTTGGTGGCGTTTAAGAGGTTAGTTGATAAGTTTATGGAAGAGAAGGGAATGGTTTAGTTTGGAGGGTCATTGCTTTTTTCATAATTGGTCGGCGCAACATCGAAGGCCGAAGGGCCTGTTCTGCGCTGTAATGTTCTATGTTCTAATTGCCCTTGAAAAGGGGTGGTGACTGCCATCTTGAATTGCCACAGTCCTTGAGGTGAGCCATAGTGCAGTTAGGAAGAGAGTTCCAGGATTCTGATCTAGTGACAGTGAATGAACAGTACATTTCCAAGTCAGTTTGGTGAGTGACCAGGAAGGGATTCCTCAGCTCCAGGGTAAGCCTGCGCAAACTTACCCTGGAGTGTGACCGCCCCTCTAAAGATGCTTGCCACAGAAATCACAGCCATATAGATGCTCCAAAGTGATTCCAGTCATTTCTCCAATTCCTAAACGTAGATGGCAGTCAAACTGTTTTGTTATGACTTGTCCTTGGATAACTTATTGTTTCCAAGTTTGAGAATTTTAATGACACTGAGGACCTGCTCCTATTTAAGATGCTAACTCTGTAACAACAGATCTTGCATTCATTCTTACTATACTATCAAAGGGTAGAATGAATACACTCCAATTCCTATTAGCAGTCAGCAGTTTCCCAGACTTCGTAACTAGGATGCTGATTGCCAGACACTTCCCTATTGCCCTTGACAAGGTGATGGTGAGCTGCCATCTTGACCCACTGCAATCCATGCAGTGTAGGTACACCCATATTGCTATTAGGGAGGGAATTTCATGATTCTGACCTATGGACTGTGAAACATAGAAACATGGACCTGCATAGTCCTCGAAACCAAGATCAAGCTATCCCACTCTCTATCATTCTGGTGTGCTCCATGTGCTTATCCAATAACTACTTGAAAGTTCCTAAAGTGTCCAACTCCACTATCACAGTAGGCAGTCTATTCCACACCCCAACCACTCTCTGAGTAAAGAACATACCTTGGACATCCCTCCTA
Source organism: Sphyrna mokarran (assembly GCA_024679065.1). NCBI lineage: Eukaryota > Metazoa > Chordata > Chondrichthyes > Carcharhiniformes > Carcharhinidae > Sphyrna > Sphyrna mokarran. The sequence goes on along the minus strand of JAGIQG010000004.1, from coordinate 135,528,591 downwards.
TATCTCCCACCATGAACCTTATAGTTACATCCACCTGAGAAAATAGTCTCTGATCGTCCACTCCATCTATCCCATCATCATCTTATAAACTTCTGTTAAGTCGCCTCTCATCCTCCTCCACGGTAAAGAGAAAATCTCCAGCTCTCTCAACCTTTCCTCATAAGACCTACCCTCCAAACCAGGCAGCTGGTAAATCTCCTCTGCACTCTCTCCAATGCTTCCACATCCTCCTTATAGTGAAGTGACCAGAACTGAACACAATATTCCAAACGTCTCACCAAGGTCCTGTACAATTGCAGCATAACCCCACTGCTCTTAAACTCTAACCCCTTGTTAATAAATGCTAACACACTAGACTGACCAGCCTACAATTAACAGCGTCATTCCTATTTCCTTTCTGGAAGAGAGGAACAACATTCACCACTCTCCACTCCTCTGATGCTATCCCTGTGTAAAGTTTCACAACACCAATTTTAAATCCAACCAATTTATTTGATAGTAAATTCGTGAGCTTTCGACACTATGTGCCTTCGTCAGGCAAATGCAGTGTTCTACATCATGACTGCTATCCTTGTGGACAGTGAGGAGCCAAAAATCAAAGCCATAGGCTCTGCAATCTCATCCCTCGTCTCCCAAAGAATCCTAGGATATATCCCATCTGGTCCAAAGGACTTATGGACACTCAGCGTTTTCAAAATTGCTAATACGTCTTCTCTCAGAACGCTACTTCCTCCAGCCTGTCAGCCTGTATCACACTTTCATCCTTAAAAACATGGCCCCTTTTCTTGATAAACGCTGAAGAAAAGTATTCAGTCAACACCTCTCCTATCTCTTTTGACTCCATGCACAAATTCCCACTACTATCCTTGACCAGCTCTAACCTCACCTTGGTCAACCTTTTATTTTTCACATAAAAGTAAAAAGCCTTGGGGTTTTCCTTGATCCAAAACACCAAGGACATCTCATGCCCCCTCCTAGCTCTCCAAAGTCCTTTTTTTTTTAAGCTTTATTCATTATTATCTTCTAACCCTTAAGCGACCCAACTGAATATTATTTCCTCATTCTTAATATGCTTCCTTTTCTCTCTTGACAAGACATTCAACCTCTTTTGTGAACCATGGTTCCCTCACTCAGCCATTTCCTCCCTGCCTGCCAGGGACATCCTTATCAAGGACATGCAGTATTTGTTCCTTGAACAAACTCCACTTTTCATTTGTGCCGTTCCCTGACAGTTTCTGTTCCCATCTTATGCTTGCTAATTCTTGCCTAATTGCATCATATTTACCCCTGCCCCTATTATAAAACTTGCCCTGCTGTAAGGCCCTATCCGTCTCTATTGTAATAATGAAAAACAGTGAATTGTGGTCACTGTCTCCAAAGTGCTCTCTCTCAAACAAATCTAACACTTGGCCTGGTTCATTAGAACATAGAACATAGAACAATACAGCACAGAACAGGCCCTTCGGCCTTCGATGTTGTGCCAACCAAAATAAAAAGCAATGTCCCTCCAAACTAAACCATTCCCTTCTCTTCCATATACTTATCAACTAACCTCTTAAACGCCACCAAACTTGGCGCATCTACAACAGCTGCAGGCAGGGCATTCCACTCCTAATCACTCTTTGAGTAAAGAACCTACCTCTGATATCCGTCCTATAACTCATACCCCTTAATTTAAAGCTGTGTCCCCTCGTGCTAGCTTTCTCCATCCTAGGAAAAAGGCTATCACTGTCCACCCTATCTAAACCTCTAATCATCTTATATGCTTCAATAAGATCCCCTCTTAGCCGCCTCCTTTCTAACGAAAACAACCTCAAATCCTTCAACCTCTCTTCATAGGACCTGCCCTCCATACCAGGCAACATCCTGGTAAACCTCCTCTGTACCCTCTCCAATGCCTCCACATCTTTCTTATAATGTGGCGACCAGAACTGCACACAATACTCCAAGTGCGGCCGCACTAGAGTTTTGTACAGCTGCAACATGATGCTGCGGCTCCTAAATTCAATCCCCCTACCAATAAAAGCTAAGACTCCATAAGCCTTCTTAACAACTTTATCCACTTGACTGCCTACTTTCAGGGATCTATTGACACATACACCAAGATCCTTCTGTTCCTCAACACTATTAAGAGCCCTACCATTAGCCCTATACTCTACACATTTATTGTTCCTGCCAAAGTGCATTACCTCACACTTTTCCACATTAAACTCCATTTGCCACCTCTCGGCCCAGCTCTGCAACTTGTCCAAGTCACTCTGTAAACTAAAACACCCCTCTTCACTATCTACCACACCACCAACTTTAGTATCATCTGCAAATTTACTGATCCATCCCTCAATACCCTCATCCAGATCATTTATAAAAATTACAAACAGCAGGGGCCCCAAAACAGACCCCTGAGGCACACCACTCGTCACCGAACTCCACGATGAAAATCTCCCATCAACCACCACCCTCTGTCTTCTATCTGCCAGCCAATTTCTAATCCAATTAGCTAAATCACCCTCTATTCCACACATCTGCATTTTCTGTAGAAGTCTTCCATGGGCCACCTTATCAAACGCCTTACTAAAGTCCATATATACTACATCAACCGCCTTACCCCCATCCACCTCTCTGGTCACTTTCTCAAAAAACTCAATGAGGTTAGTAAGGCATGACCTACCCTTCACGAAACCATGCTGACTATCCCCAATCAATTCATTTCTCTCTAAATAACTATAAATCCTATCCCTAATAATTCTCTCCAATACCTTGCCCACAACAGAAGTAAGACTCACTGGCCTATAATTCCCTGGAAGGTCTCTCTTCCCCTTCTTAAACAATGGGACCACATTCGCTATCCTCCAGTCCTCCGGAACCACACCCGTAACCAACGAGGACCTGAAGATCAGAGCCAGAGGCTCTGCAATCTCCTCTCTTGCCTCCCAGAGAATCCTAGGGTAAATCCCGTCCGGCCCAGGGGACTTATCCAACTTCAAACCCTCGAGAATTTCTAACACATCCTCCCTATCTACTACAATACTCCCCAATTTGCAACCCTGTACCTCAGTGCTCTCCACAGCTACATTTCCAGCACTCTGCGTGAATACCGAAGAGAAATATTTATTCAGTGCCTCACCAATCTCTTCAGGCTCCACGCACAACTTCCCACTGCTGTCTATGACTGGCCCTAATCTTGCCCTAACCAATCTTCTATTCTTAACATATCGAAAGAAAGCTTTAGGATTCTCCTTAATCCTATCAGCCAACATCTTCTCGTGTCCCCTCTTAGCTCTCCTCAATTCACTTTTTACCTCCTTCCTGGCTAATCTATAGCTATCCATTGCACTACCTGAGCCTTCAAGCCTCATCCTGACATAAGCCTCCTTTTTCTTCTTAACCAGCAAATCAACTCTTTTCGTACACCAAGGCTCTCTTACTCGTCCATTTCCTCCCTGCCTGACAGGGACATACTTATCAAGGACTCGCAGCAGCTGCTCCTTGAATAAGCACCACATTCCAGATGTTCCCAGTCCCTGTAGTTTCCTAGTCCAATCTATGCACCCTAATTCTCTCCTGATGGCCTCATAATTACCCTTCCCCCAGCTATAACTACTGCCCCCAGCTTCATGCCTATCCCTATCCATCACTAAGGTGAACGTAACCGAATTGTGGTCACTATCACCAAAATGTTCACTAACTTCCAAGCCTAACACCTGGTCTGGCTCATTGCCCAGCACCAAATCCAATGTAGCCTCACCTCTAGTTGGCCTATCTACATACTGAGTCAAAAAACCTTCCTGCACACTCTGTACGAAAACTGACCCCTCTAACGAGCTAGAGCTATAGCTATTCCAATCAATATTAGCAAAGTTAAAGTCCCCCATCACAATTACCCTACTACTTTCACTCCTAATCAGAATTGACTTCGCAATCCTTTCCTCAACCTCTCTAGAACTATTAGGAGGTCTGTAAAAGACTCCCAACAGGGTGACCTCTCCTCTCCTGTTTCTAATCTCAGCCCATACTACCTCAACAGACAAGTCCTCATCAAACTTCTTTTCGATCACCGTGATACAGTCTTTGACCAGTAACGCCACTCCTCCCCCCCTTCTACCTCCTTCTCTACTCCGACTAAAGCATTTGTACCCCGGAACCTGCAACATCCATTCCTGTCCCTGCTCTACCCAAGTCTCTGAAATGGCCACAACATCGAAGTTCCAGGTACTGGTCCAAGCTGCAAGTTCCTCCCCCTTATTGCGAATACTCCTTGCATTAAAGTATACGCATCTCAAACCATGCCCCACCCCACCCGTACGCCGCTGTGTTTTACAACTCTCCTCTATAACCCCCTTACTCTCATCCCTCTCAGCACCCCAACTACTTAGGATCCCACCCCCCCCCCCGAATCAGTTTAAAGCCCCCATCATAGCCTTAGCAAATTTTCCCCCCAAGATATTAGTCCCCCTCTGGTTCAGGTGTAGACCATCTCTCTTGAAGAGGTCCCACCTATCCCAGAATGAGTCCCAATTGTTAAGGAACCTGAACCCCTCCCTCCTGCACCATCCACGCAGCCATGAGTTCAAACTATCCCTTTCTCTGTTCATCTCTAAACTATCTCTTGGCACAGGCAAGAGTCCAGAGATAACCACTCTGCCTGTTATGGACCTAAGCTTCCACCCTAACTCCATAAATTTCTGTTTAATATCCCCTTCCCTTGTCCTACCTACATCATGTGTCCCCACATGAACAATGACTTGGGGCTGACTCCCCTCACCCTTAAGAATCCTAAAAACCCGATCTGCAACATCCTGGACCCCAGCCCCTGGGAGGCAACACACCAGCCCTGAGTCCTGTTTATTACTATTTACCCTCCTATCTGTCCCTCTAACTATGGAGTCTCCTATAACTAGGCCTAATCTCTTATTCCCCCCACCCACCTGAGCATTCTCAGCAGGCTCACCCCCAGAGACCTGCTCCCTTTGGTCAGCTCCAGTTGATTCTTCCTCAACTGTAGGAAGAATCAGTACTCAGTACTAAGTCCTAAGTACTCAGTCCTTAGTACTCAGTACTAAGAATCAGTACTCAGTACTAAGTCCAATGTGGCCCTACCTTGATAAATACGTACCTGTCAGGCAGGGACGAAGTGGTCGAGCGAGGGAACCGTAGTGTACTAAGGAAATTGATCCTCTGGTGAAGAGGAAGAAGGAGGCTTATGTAAAGATGACATGTGAAGGCTCGGTTAGGGCACTGGAGAGTTATAAATTAGCCAGGAGGGAGCTAAAGAGTGAGTTAAGAAGAGCTAGAAGAGGACATGAGAAGACTTTGGTGGATAGGATAAAGGAGAACCCTAAAGCTTTTTATAGCTACGTTAAGAATAAAAGATTGGTTAGGGCAAGATTAGAGCCAGTCAAAGACAGTAGTGGGAAGTTGTGTGTGGAGCCTGAAGAGATTGGAGAAGCACTGAATGAGTATTTTTCGTCAATCTTCATGCGGGAAAATGTCACTGTAGCCAAGGAGAATACTGAGGTACAGAGTTGTAGACTAGACAGGATAGAGGTACATAAGGAGGAGATGTTAGCTATTCTTGAGAGTATGAAAATAGATAAGTCCCCTGGGCCAGATGGGGTTTATCCCAGGTTACTCTGGGAGGCTAGAGAGGAGATTGCAGAGCCTTTGGTTTTGATCTTCATGTTGTCATTGGCTACAGGTGTAGTGCCGGAAGACTGGAGGATAGCAAATGTTGTCCCCTTGTTCAAGAAGGGGAGTAGAGATCATCCTGGGAATTATAGACAGTGAGCCTTACTTCTGTTATGTAGAAAGTTTTGGAAAGAATTATAAGGGATAGGATTTATAGTCATCTAGAGAGAAATGAATTGATTAGGGATAGTCAACATGGTTTTGTGAAGGGAAGGTCGTGCCTCACAAACCTTATCGAGTTTTTTGAAAAGGTGACTAAAGAGGTGGATAAGGGTAAGGCAGTTGATGTGTATATGGATTTTAGCAAAGTGTTTGATAAGGTTCCCCATGGAAGACTACTGCAGAAAATGCAGATGCATGGGATTGAGAGTGATTTAACAGTTTGGATTAGGAATTGGCTAGTTGATAGAAGATAGAGGGTGGTGGTTGATGGGGATACATTCAATCTGGAGTTCAGTTACAAGTGGTGTACCTCAGGGATCTGTTTTGGCGCCACTGCTGTTTGTTATTTTTATAAATGACCTGGATGAGGGTGTAGAGGGATGGGTTAGTAAGTCGGAGGAGTTGTAGACAGTGAGGATGGATGTTACAGTGTGCAGAGGGACATAGATAAATTGCAGAGCCAGGCCAAGAAGTGGCAAATGGAGTTTAATGTAGAAAAGTGTGAGGGATTCACTTTGGTAAGAGTAATATGTGTGCAGAATATAGGGCTAATGGTAGGACTCTTAGTAGTGTAAATTAGCAGAGAGATCTCGGTGTACAGGTGCATTGATCCCTGAAAGTTGGAACTCAAGTTGATAAGGTTGTTAAGAAGGCGTATAGTGTGTTAGCATTTTTTGGTCGAGGGATTGAATTTTGGAGCCAAGGTGTCATGTTGTAACTGTACAAAACTCTGGTGCGGCCGCACTTGGAGTGTTATGTACAGTTTTGGTTGCCACATTAAAAGAAAGATGTGGAGGCATTTGGAAAGGGTGCAGAGGAGGTTTACCAGGATGTTGCCTTGTATAGTGGGTAGGTCTTATGAGGAAAGGCTGAGGGACTTGAGGTATTTTCATTAGAGAGAAGAAGGCTAAGAGGTGACCTAATTGAGGCATTTAAGATGATCAGAGGGTTAGATAGGGTGGATAGTGAAAGCCTTTTTTGTCGGATGGAGATGGCAAGGGGACATAGCTTTAAATTAAGGGGTGGTAGTTATAGGACGGATGTTAGAGGTGGGTTCTTTACTCAGACGGTAGTAAGGGCTTGGAATGCCCTGCCTGCAGCAGTTGTTGGACACGCCAAGTTTAAGGGCGTTCAAATGGTCAGTGGATAGGTATATGGATAGCATTGGAATAGTTTAAGTTAGAAGATTGGTTCCATTGGTCGGCGCAACATCGAGGGCCGAAGGGTCTGTACTGCGCTGTAATGTTCTATGTACCTCTTGTTGGCTTATCCACAGTTTGTGTCGGGAAACCCTCCTGCACACAACGCACAAAAACTGCCCCATCCAAACTGTTTGACCTATAAAGGTTCCAATCAATATTTGTAAAGTTAAAGTCACCCATGATAAATACCCTGTGACCTCCACAATCTGCTTTGCCATTTCTTCCCCCACATCTCTATTACTATTTGGGGTCTGTAGGAAACTCCTAACAACATGACCACTCCTTTACTATTTCTAACTTCAGCCCATTTAACCTCAGTAGGCAGATCCCTCCCAAACTGCCTTTCAGCAACTATTAAACTGTCCTCGATTAACAATGCTACTTCTCCACCTCTTTTACCACCTTCCTTTCTCTTACTGAAATATCTATACCCTGGAACTTCCAACAACCATTCCTGTCTCTGTTGTAACCATGTCTCTGGAACAAAGAGCAGTACAGCACAGAAAACACACCCTTCAGCCCTACAAGTCTGTGCCGCGCATTGGTCTAACGAGACCATTTGTATAAACGGCCACAGCATTGTAATCCCAATACCAATCCACGTTCCAAGTTCACCTACCTTATTCTGGATGCTCCTTGCATTGAAGTAGACACACTTCAACCCACCTTCCTGTCTGCCTATACACTGTGCGACCTTGATACCCTCCTCAGTACCTCACTACACTCAACACTGGCTTCTGGACTGTAGCTCATTTTCCCATCCCTCTGACAAATTAGTTTAAATCCCTCTGAAGAGCCATAGCAAATTTCCTTCCCAGTATATTGGTGCCCCCTGGTTCAGGTGCAAACTATCTTGTACAGGTCCCACCTTCCCCAGAACGTGCTCCAATTATCCGTGTAACTGAAACTCTCCTCCGACACCATCCCTGCAGCCACATGTTAATCTGCGCTCTCTCCCTGTTCCTCGACTCGCTAGCACATGGCACCGGCAGCAAACCAGAGATGACAATGTATTTTGTCCTGGCTCTCAGCTTCCACCCTAGTTCCCTAAATTCCTATTTTAAATCCCTGTCCCTCTTACCTATGTCATTGGTATCGATGTGTATTTAGACAAATAAGTGCTGCTTGATCTTGCATTTGGACATAGCTCGGCACAACATTGAGGGCTGAAGGGCCTATACTGTGCTGTACTGTTCTGTGTTCTACGTTCATTCTGATTGGGGTTTACCTTCTTCGTACCCTCCATCACCAGGGACGAGAGAGGTGGAGGAAGAGAGGGGGTCATTGTTGGCAGGACCGGAAGATCACGTTGGCAGGAATAGCTGGTAAATCAGGCAACTCCAAGTGCATGTTTCAAGAACTAAAATCTACAGCCTGGATTTAAAACAGATACTTCGTTTTAATCCCTGTAGATACTGATAAACTTTTAAGAGGTTTGAATTCCCAATGACTGACTTGAAGGATCACACAGCAAGATTTTGTGTTGAGATGTTTACTACAAACATACTGATAACATTAACTTAACATTACTTAGTAGACAATTAATACAAGAGATCACAGAAAAAAAATCACCTCTTCCAAATGTGACTGTAAGCTCCACCTCATGTTTTATACGTGATACTATACTCTCTGCAGAATTGTAGTTTTTCCAGAAACCAGTTTAAAATTATTCTCAGCTTCCAGATGGCTTGTTCTTCTCCTTCTCACTATGTCAATATGTGTAGTGTCTGTGAAAAGTCGTTTCCCTCAGTCTTTGAGAATCATTAAAATGAATTCCAGCAGCAAATCCTATTCAGGAGTTTGGCAAGGAAAATCTTCCAGAGTCCTTCAATTTCCGCAGGTTCTATTTCTTCAATCAGAGAACAAGCTCTCACCATAATTCTATCTGGTGTCTAATAGAGAACAGTTTTTTCCCTGCTACTTTCTCTCTTTCTCTGAATCTGACTGCCTGAAAGTCCATAAATCTGTATGTCCAGGTGTGAAACCTCAGGTTTCAATGGGATATGAATTGGGCCCCAGTTTACGTGGTAAGCAGGAACCAGTAGAAAGTTACAAGCTCCATTTTACTTTGAGTAAGAGAATTTAAAACATAACCACCTTATAAAACCTCCCACCTGTCACTAAGCTTCTACTCTGCTTCAGCTCGTTCACCCCCTCTTATACAATAAATAATCCATCACATTTCTTCCTTTCTTTTGTTCTGAAGAAATCTTTTCAACTCAAAACATGAGCGTTGTTTTTCTCTGCACATATGCTGCCAGACCTGTTGGGTTTTCCAACATTTTCTGTTTTTGTTTCACATTTCCAGCATTCGCAGTATTTTGCTTTTATTAGAAAACCTCACAGCTGGAACTGCAAAATAAGAATTATGGAACAGAGTGAGCATTCACTGTTGGAGGGATCTATTCAGATGGTCGGTTATGTTTGGATGGTGATTTTATCTCATCCCCCCAGTCGATCTCTAACAAATGCTGTAACATATTGATTCTGATTTGTTGAGGTGACTGTCATTTCTAAAAACTTGATTAGGATTGCAAAACATTGTGCAAGTAGTGTTGGTATTATATAAAGTATTCAGTACATTTAACTTGTAAGATCAGTGAGAGAATATTATGGTTTCTGTAATCACTGATGAATGATGTATTTGTCTTTTTTAATATTACAGACAATGAGAAAACAGCGAAATGAAATCACAGTTGAGTTACGAAAGGCAAGTATTGGAACCTCAGTCACCAGCTTTGTGCTGGATTTGCTTTCAGTTTCTGCCCCTTCTTTACACTCATGCCTCGAAATACTCCCCCGTTAATGAATTGGCAGCCAGTCCTGCTCGTTCCAAATTCAAACATTCACCTTTTTGATGTAAACAGAGGCAACGCATTTACTTAATAATCAGTAGTATTCCAGCAAGAGCGAGACGCAGGTCACAGCGCTGTTCCAGCGAGAGCGAGACACAGGTCACAGCGCTGCTCCAGCCAGAGCGAGGCGCAGGTCACAGCGCTGCTCCAGCCAGAACGAGACACAGGTCACAGCGCTGCTCCAGCCCGAGCGAGACGCAGGTCACAGCGCTGCTCCAGCCAGAGCGAGACGCAGGTCACAGCGCTACTCCAGCCCAAGCGAGATGCAGGTCACAGCACTGCTCCAGCCTGAGCGAGACGCAGGTCACAGCGCTGCTCCAGCCCGAGCGAGACGCAGGTCGCAGCGCTGCTCCAGCCCGAGCGAGACGCCGGTCACAGCGGTGCCCACAGCTGGTATGTGTGCAGGAAGTATCTCCAGCTGCAGTTCATGGAAGTCCATGTTTCAGATGTGGAGAGGCAGCTGGAGATGCTGTGGAGCTCTTGAGCCTGAGAGTACAGTGGATAGCCTGTATAGAGAGGTAGTCACATTGCAGACTCAGACTCCAGAGTCAGGAAGCGAATGTGTGACCACCAGACAGAGCAAGAGAGATAGGCAAGTAGTGAAGGAATCTCGTGTGGTTATTCCCTTGCAAAACTGATGTACGTTTTTGGATGCTGTTGAGGGGAATAGCCTCTCTGGGGAAAACAGTAATAGCCCAATCCGCTGCACCATGGTTGGTTCTGCTGCATAGTTGCGGGGGGGGGGGTAAAAAGTGTGGAATGCAATCATTATAGGGGATTCAATTATAAGGGAAACAGACAGATGTTTCCACGGCTGCAAACAAAACTCTATGATAGTAGTTTGCCTTTCTACTGCTAGAGTCAAGGATGTCGCAGAGCAGCTGCAGGACATTTTGCAGGAGGAGAGTCAATAGTGGATGTGGTACATGTTGGTACAAACGACATAGATTTAAAAAAAGGGTGAGATCCTAAAAGCAGAATATAGGGAGCTGGAAACAAGCTGAAAAGTAGGACCTCAAAGGTAGTGACCTCAAGATTGCTACCAATGCCACATGCCAAATAGAGTAGAAACAGCAGGATACAAAGGAGGAATACGTGGATGAAGAGATAGTATGAGGTGGAGGTTTTCAGATTTCAAGGGCATTTTAACTGGTTCTGGGAGACATGCAACCTGAACAATCTGGACGGGTTACGCCTGGGCAGGACTGGGACTGATGTTCTTGAGACAGAGTATTTGCTAGAGGGTTTAAACTAAAATGGCAGGGGGATGAGAATCTTTGCAAGGATTCAGAACAGATGGAATTAAGAACAAGAGGCAAAGATACTAAGGAGAATGAGGAAAATGATAGGCAAAGAAATCAAGGGCCAGAGTCAAATGAGGACCAAGTTAAAAAATAGAACAAAAAATAAAGAACAACACAGCACAGGAAACAGGCCCTTTGGCCTCACAAAGCCTACGCCACCCATTTTAACACTGTAAGTGCCTCATTTCGATCCTCCTCCTACCTACAACTTTTGTGTACATCTCGTGGACTCCACAATAAAGGGGTGCAAACTTAAGAAATTATATGTGTGCCAGATTAAGGGAGATCCAATTTAGGGACAATTTATTAACACTAATCAGCCTTAAAGCACGTTTTTGGGGTATGGGAGGAAACCTGAACACATGGAGAAAACCCACGCAAGCACAGGAGAATGTGCAAACTCCCAGAGACACTGACCCAAGCCGCAGATCTGACCTGGATTCCTGTAACTGCACAGCAAACAGTGATAGTCACTGAGCTGTCGTGTTGCCCATCAATTGGTCCAATATAAACATATATTAATGACGTGAAACAACTCACAAAGCAACATCCAAGAGCAGCCTTTGCACGACCCACCACGTGTATGCTCCTTGCTGGCCAACAAGGCAGACTGAATCATCTGTGGATGTAAAAAAGAAACATCAATAAACATACATCAGCCTATACAGATGTTAAAGGAAGATCCCCAATAACTCCAATGTAGAGACAGGTGAGCCATAAAATTTGTTGGATGCCTGATAGGAATCTATTCATTCAAACATCCTGAGGCTCTTGATCCTCAACTAGAACATTCTTCTGTATCGCTCCATCTCTAGACTGCTCATGTGCCTATCTAGGTGAGCCTTAAACAGCCCTAGTGTCTGCCTCCACCACCCTATTTGGCAGTGCATTCCAGGCCTCTCAATCCTCTCTGAAAAACCTCTCTCTAACATCTGAATTAAACTTCGCCCCTCCTCACCCTAAGCCCATGGCCTCGTGATTTTCGCATCCAACATAGAACATAGAACAGTACAGCACAGAACAGGCCCTTCGGCCTTCGATGTTGTGCCGACCAAAATAAAAAGCAATGCCCCTCCAAACTAAACCATTCCCTTCTCGTCCATATCCTTATCAATTAACCTCTTAAACGCCACCAAACTTGGCGCATCTACAACAGCTGAGGCAGGGCATTCCACTCCCTAATCACTCTTTGAGTAAAGAACCTACCTCTGATATCCGTCCTATAACTCATACCCCTTAATTTAAAGCTGTGTCCCCTCGTGCTAGCTTTCTCCATCCTAGGAAAAAGGCTAACACTGTCCACCCTATCCAAACCTCTAATCATCTTATATGCTTCAATAAGATCCCCTCTTAGCCGCCTCCTTTCTAACGAAAAACAACCTCAAATCCTTCAACCTCTCTTCATAGGACCTGCCCTCCATACCAGGCAACATCCTGGTAAACCTCCTCTGTACCCTCGCCAATGCCTCCACATCTTTCTTATAATGTGGCGACCAGAACTGCACACAATACTCCAAGTGCGGCCGCACTAGAGTTTTGTACAGTTGCAACATGATGCTGCGGCTCCTAAATTCAATCCCCATACCAATAAAAGCTAAGACTCCATATGCCTTCTTAACAACTTTATCCACTTGACTGCCTACTTTCAGGGATCTATTGACACATACACCAAGATCCTTCTGTTCCTTAACACTATTAAGAGCCCTACCATTAGCCCTATACTCTACACATTTATTGTTCCTGCCAAAGTGCATTACCTCACACTTTTAACCTGGGAAAAAGCTTCCCACTGTTCACTCTATCAATACCCTTCATAATCTTATATGAATAAGATTATGAATAATCTTATATGAATAATCTTCTATTAGGTGTCCCCTCATTCTCTGTCTTTCCAGGGAGAACAACCCCAATTTGCCCAATCTCTCCTCATGGCTAAGACCCTCCATAACAGGCAGCATCCTAGTAAACCTGCTCTGCACTCTCTCCAAGGCCTCCATGTTATTCCGGTAGTGCGGCGACCAGAACTGGACATAGTACTCCAAATGTGGTCTAACCAACGTTCTATACAACTGCAACATTAGATGCCAGCTTTTATACTCTATACCCCTTCTTGTAAAGGCAAGCACACCATATGCCTTTTTCACTGCCTTCTCCACCTCTGCTGCCACCTTCAAGGACTTGTGAACTTGCACACCTAGGTCCCTCTGTTTCTGTATTCTTAATGGTCCTACTGAACACATTGACGAAGGAAGGGCGGTGGACGTAGTGTACATGGACTTTAGTAAGTAGTTTGATAAGGTCCCACATGCAAGGCTTCTGGAGAAGGTGAGAGGGCATGGGATCCAAGGGGCTTTGGCCTCGTGGATCCAGAACTGGCTTGCCGGCAGAAGGCAGAGAGTGGTTGTGGTTGGGTCTTGTTCTGTATGGAGGTTGGTAACCAGTGGAGTGTCCCAGAGATCTGTTCTGGGACCCCTGCTGTTTGTCATTTTCATAAATGACCTGGATGAGAAAGTGGAGGGATGGGTTAGCAAGTTCGCCGACGATACAAAGATCGGTGGTGTTGTGGATGGTCTGGAGGGATGCCAAAAGTTGCAGTGGGACATAGACAGGATGCAAGACTGGGTGGAGAAGTGGCAGATGGACTTCAATGCAGATAAGTGTGTAGTGGTCCATTTGGTAGGAATAATGGGATGAAGGAGTACAATATAAGGGGTAGGAGTCTTAGCTGTGTTGTAGAGCAGAAGGATCTCGGGGTCCGGGTCCATAGGACTCTTAAATCGGCCTCGCAGGTGGAGGAAGTGGTCAAGAAGACGTACGGTGTACTGGCCTTCATTAATCGAGGAATAGAGTTTAGGAGTCAGGAGGTAATGATGCAGCTCTATAAGACTTTTGTCAGACCCCAGTTGGAGTATTGTGCGCAGTTCTGGTCGCCTCATTATAGGAAGGATGTAGAGGCTATTGAGAGGGTTCAGAGGAGATTTACAAGGATGTTGCCTGGATTGGGAGGCAGGCCTTATGAAGATAGGTTGAGGGAGCTGGGACTGTTCTCACTGGAGAGACGTAGATTGAGAGGCGACCTGATAGAGGTTTATAAAATGTTGAGAGGAATAGGTAGGGTGGACTCTGAGACTGTTTCCCCGAGCTGAAATGGTCAATACGAGAAGACACAGATTTAAGGTGCAGGGAAGCAAATACAAAGGAGATGTCAGGGGTAGGTTTTTCACTCAGAGGGTGGTGAGTGAATGGTGGTGACTGCCATTGGTGGTTGTTGAGGCAAACTCACTGGGGTCTTTTAAGAGACTTCTGGATGAGTATATGGAAAAGAATAGGATAGGGGGTTATAGATAGGTCTGTGGATTGGTAGATGTGATCGGCACAACTCGTGGGCCGAAGGGCCTGTTTGTGCTGTATTGTTCTATGTTCTACCATTTATTGTGTAACTCCCCCCTACATTATTTCTTCCAAAATGCATCACCTCACATTTATCTGGATTAAATTCCATCTGCCATTTCACACCCAATTTACCAGCCTATCTATATCCTGCTGTATTGTCTGACACTGTTCATCACTATCAGCAAGTCCAGCCATCTTTGTGTCATCTGCAAACTTGCTGATCACAAAAGTTACTCCCTCTTCCAAATCATTTATATATGTCACAAATAGCAAAGATCCCAGTACGGAGCCCTGCAGAACACCACTAGTCATAGACCTGCAGTTAGAAAAAGATTCTTCCACTATTACCCTTTGTCTCCTGTTGCTAAGCCAGTTCTCAACCCATCTAGCCACCTGTTCTTGTATCCCATGAGCCTTAACCTTTTTCACCAATCTGCCATGAGGGACTTTGTCAAATGCCTTACTGAAATCCATATAGACGACATCCACGGCTCTTCCTTCGTCAACCGTTTTTGTCACCTCCTCAAAAAATTCCACCAGATTTGTAAAGCATGACCTCCCTTTTACAAAGCTGTGTTGCCTATCACTAATGAGATTGCTATGTTCTAAATGCGCATACATCCTATCTCAAAGAATCCTCTCTAACAACTTCCCAGCACTGACGTCAAGCTCACCGGCCTATTTTAATACACTCGAATGAGTGCCTTGTTCGAGTCTTTACGTCGCTCGTTGATGGTTTTGTCAACCTCTAGCGGAACCCCAGTCAAGGGCCCACTTGATCTTGATTGAGGTACATGTGTTGGGGTTAAAGCTAAGATGTTCTAGCTAGGGAACATGAGTTAAGTTCAGAGCTAAGGTGTTATAGCCAGGTTATTTACTGTCATCCCTGATGTTAATGGGCCTACTAGTGAGCCATTTGTCTGTACTGAGTACACGAGTTACTCCAGCAGGAGGGTGGAAATTTGGGGAACAATTTGGCCGAATTAAAGGGAATCCAATTAGAACATAGAACATTACAGTGCAGAACTGGCCCTTCAGCCCTCGATGTTGCGCCGACCAATTAAGAAAAAGCAATGACCCTCTAACCTAAACCATTCCCTTTTCATCTGTAAACCTATCCACTGACCACTTAAGCGCCCCCAAACTTGGTGCATCTACAACTGCAGCAGGCAGGGCATTCCATACCCTTACCACCCTCTGGGTAAAGAACCTACCTCTGACATCCGTCCTATATCTACCACCCCTTAATTTAAAGCTATGTTCCCTCATGCTAGCCTTCTCCATCCGAGGAAAAAGGCTATCACTGTCCACCCTGTCTAATCCTCTGATCATCTTATATGCCTCAATAAGGTCTCCTCTTAGCCGCTTTCTTTCTAATGAAACAACTTCAAATTCCTCAGCCTCTCCTCATAAGACCTTCCCTCCATACCAGGCAACATCCTGGTAAACCTCCTCTGCACCCTCTCCAATGCCTCCACATCTTTCTTATAATGTGGCGACCAGAACTGTACACAATACTCCAAGTGTGGCTGCACCAGAGTTTTGTACAGTTGCAACATGATGTTGTGGCTCCGAAATTCAATCCTCCTACCAATAAAAGCCAAGACTCCGTATGCCTTCTTAACAACTTTATCGACTTGATTGCCAACTTTCAGGGATCTATGCACATATACGCCGAGATCCCTCTGTTCGTCAACACAAGATCAGCTAGGTGACACTTTAGCCATTGCCAATTAGCTTAGTTAGCACATTTTTCGGGGGTGTGGGAGGAAACTGGAGTGCCCGGAGAAAACCCACACAAGCATGGGGAGAATTTGCAAACTCCCACAGACATTGGCCAAGGCTGGGAGTACCGCACTGGGTCTCTGTAGCTGCACAGCCAACAGTGCAACTCACTGGGCTGACGTGCTGCCCATACACCAGTCCATGGTTAGCACGCACTGTCGGCAGTGAAGTACTGGGCAACTCTCAGATCGATACCCAAGAACCATCCAAGCACAACCCCCCGAATGCATACCACTTGTCCCTGACAAGGTAGACTGTGGCACCTGTGGATGGAATAGGTGATTATCTGGGTTATCCCTACTACCCTTTTTAAACAACGGTACCACATTCGCTATCCTCCAATCCTCTGGGACCTCACCTGTGTCCAAAAAAGAAACAAAGATTTCCATCAGAGGCCCAGCAATTTCACCTCTTGTCTCCCTGAACAGCCTAGGATAAACGCCATCAGGCGCTGGAGATTTGTCAGTTTTAATGCTATGTAAAATCCCTAACACTTCCTCCCTTGTAATGGAGATTTTCTCCAACGGGTCAACTACTCCCTCCAAACACTTCCAGACAACAAGTCCCTCTCCTTTGTGAATGCTGACGCAAAGTATTCATTCAGGATCTCTCACATTCTGTCGGGCTCTAAACATAATTCCCTCCTTTGTCCCTAAGAGGACTTTTTTTTTCCTCTAACAACTCTTTTGTTCCTAACATATGAATAAAATGTCTTTGGATTATCCTTAATCTTGTCTGCCAAGACCATTAAGAAAAGAAATATGCCTATCTTAGAGTTTTGTACTGAATGCTTGGAGCATTCGAAACAAAATGGATGAATTAGTTACACAGATAGATGTAAAGGGGTATTGGGGTGAATGGATCAAAGATTATGAGGCGAAAGCAGGATCAGGTTATAGAATATAGAACATTACAGCGCAGAACAGGCCCTTCGGCCTTCGATGTTGCGTCGACCAATTATGAAAAAAGCAATGACCCTCCAAACTAAACCATTCCCTTCTCTTCCATAAACTTATCAACTAACCTCTTAAACGCCACCAAACTTGGCGCATCTACAACTGCCGCAGGCAGGGCATTCCACTCCCTAACCACCCTCTGGTAAAGAACCTACCTCTGATTAGTAAATTTGCAGATGACACTAAAGTCGGTGGAGTGTAGATAGTGAAGAGGGGTGTTATAGTTTGCAGAGGGACTTGGACAAGTTGCAGAGCTGGGCCGAGAGGTGGCAAATGGAGCTTAATGTGGAAAAGTGTGAGGTAATGCACTATGGCAGAAATAATAAATGTGTAGAGTATAGGGCAAATGGTAGGATTCTTAGTAGTCTAGATGAACAGAGGGATCTTGGGTGTATGTGCATAGATCCCTGAAAGTAGGCAGTCAGGTCGAGAGGTTGTTAGGAAGGCATATGGAGTCTTGGCTTTTATTGTAGAGGGATTGAATTCGGAGCCGCAACGTCATGTTGCAACTGTACAAAACTCTAGTGCGGCCGCACTTGGAGTATTGTGTACAGTTCTGGTCCCCGCATTATAAGAAAGATGTGGAGGCATTGGAGAGGGTGCAGAGGAGGTTTACCAGGATGTTGCCTGGTATGGAGGGCAGGTCTTATGAGGAGAGGCTGAGGGATTTGAGGTTGTTTTCGTTAGAAAGGAGGCGGCTAGAGGGGACCTGATCGAAACATATAAGATGATTAGAGGTTTAGATAGGGTGGACAGTGATAGCCTTTTTCCTAGGATGGAAAAAGCTAGCACGAGGGACACAGCTTTAAATTAAGGGGTGATAGTTATAGGACGGATATCAGAGGCAGGTCTTTACCCAAAGGGTGGTTGGGAGTGGAATGCCCTGCCTGCAGCAGTTGTAGATGCGCCAAATTTGGTGGCGTTTAAGAGGTTAGTTGATAAGTATATGGAAGAGAAGGGAATGGTTTAGTTTGGAGGGGCATTGCTTTTTATATTGGTCGGCGCAACATCGAAGACCGAAGGGCCTGTTCTGTGCTGAATGTTCTATGTTCTATGATATCCGTCCTATAACTATTACCCCTTAATTTAAAGCGTGTCCCCTCGTGCTAGCTTTCTCCATCCTAGGAAAAAGGCTATCACTGTCCACCCTATCTAAACCTCTAATCATCTTATATGTTTCGATAAGGTCTCCTCTTAGCCGCCTCCTTTCTAATGAAAACAACCTCAAATCCCTCAGCCTCTCTTCATAAGACCTGCCCTCCATACCAGGCAACATCCTGGTAAACCTCCTCTGTACCCTCTCAAAGGCCTCCACATCTTTCTTATAATGTGGGGACCAGAACTGCACACAATACTCCAAGTGCGGCCGCACTAGAGTTTTGTACAGTTGCAACATGACGTTGCGGCTCCGAAATTCAATCCCCCTACCAATAAAAGCTAAGACTCCATATGCCTTCTTAACAACCTTATCGACTTGACTGCCTACTTTCAGGGATCTATGCACAAATACACCAAGATCCCTCAGTTCATCAACACTATTAAGAATCCTACCATTAGCCCTATACTCTACACATTTATTATTCCTGCCAAAGTGCATTACCTCACACTTTTCCACATTAAACTCCATTTGCCACCTCTCAGCCCAGCTCTGCAACTTGTCCAATTCTCAAGTTATTGAGTTGGATGATCAGCCATAATCTTGATGAAGGCCACAGGCTTTAAGGGTCAAATGGCCTCCTCCTACTCCTATCTTCTATGTTTCTATGTGAGAGTTGGCATTCTGGAGACTTCGCTGCAAGGTGAGCAAGGATAGAAATAAACATTGAGGGTTATTCAGTGTTTATGAAGAACAGACAGGAAAGAGATGTACCCCAGGTTACTGTGGGAGGTGAGGGAAGTGATTGCAGAGCCCCTGGCGATGATCTTTGCACCGTCAATGGAGACAGGAGAGGTTCCGGAAGATTGGAGGATTGCGGATGTCGTCCCTATTTTCAAGAAGGGAAACAGGGATAGCCCGGGGAATTACCGACCAGTGAGTCTGACCTCAGTGGTTGGAAAGTTGATGGAGAGCATTCTGAGAAATAGGATTTATGAGCATTTAGAGAAATTCAACATGATCAGAAATAGTCAACACGGCTTTGTTAAGGGCAGATCGTGCCTTACAAGCCTAGTTGAGTTCTTCGAAAATGTGACTGAACACATTGACGAAGGAAGAGCAGTGGATGTGGTTTACATGGATTTCAGCAAAATGTTTGATAAGGTCCCCCATGCAAGACTTCTTGAGAAGGTGAGAGGGCATGGGATCCAACGGGCTTTGGCCTTGTGGATCTAGAACTGGCTTACCTGCAGAAGGCAGAGAGTAGTTGTGGATGGGTCTTCTTCTGCATGGAGGTCAGTCACCAGTGGAGTGCCCTAGGGATCTGTTCTAAGATCCTTGCTGTTTGTCATTTTCATAAATGACCTGGATGAGGAAGTGGAGGGATGGGTTAGTAAGTTCACCGATGATACAAAGGTTGGTGGTGGTGTGCATAGTCTGAAGGGATGTCTGAAGTTGCAGCAAGACATAGATAGGATGCAAGACTGGGCGGAGAAGTGGCAGATGGACTTCAACGCAGATAAAAGTGTGATGGTCCATTTTGGCAGGACCAATGGGATGAAGGAGTATAATATCAAGGGTAGGAGTCTTAGTAGTGTTGAGGAGCAGAAGGATCTTGGGGTCCGGGTCCATAGGACTCTTAAATCTGCTCTGCAAGTGGAGGATGTGGTCAAGAAGGCATATGGTGTACTGGCCTTCATTAACAGAAGGATTGAATTTAGGAGTCGGGAGGTAATACTGCAACTTTACAAGACTCTTGTCAGACCCCACTTGGAATATTGTGTGCAGTTCTGGTCGCCTCACTATAGGAAGGATGTGGAAGCTAATGAGAGGATGCAGAAGAGATTTACAAGGATGTTGCCTGGATTGAGGGGCATGCCTTATGAAGATAGGTTGAGGGAGCTGGGTCTCTTCTCCCTGGAGAGACGAAGGTTGAGAGGCGACCTGATAGAGGTTTATAAGATGTTGAGAGGAATAGATAGAGTGGATTCTTGGAGGCTATTTCCCAGGGCTGAAATGGTCGCTACGAGAAGACACAGGTTTAAGGTGCTGGGGTGCAAGTACAGAGGAGATAGAACATAGAACACTACAGCACAAACAGGCCCTTCGGCCCACAAGTTGTGCCGAACACATCAAAACCTACCCAGCCATGGACCTATCTATAACCCCCAATCCCATTGGATCCCATATACTCATCCAGAAGTCTTTTAAAAGACCCCAGCGAGTTCGCCTCGACCACCACCGACGGCAGCCGATTCCATTCACTCACCACCCTCTGAGTGAAAAACTTTCCCCTAGCATCCCCTCTGTACTTGCTTCCCTGCACCTTAAATCTGTGCCCTCTCGTCGTGACCATTTCAGCCCTGGGAAATAGTCTCTGAGAGTCCACCCTATCTATTCCTCTCAACATCTTGTAAACCTTTATCAGATCACCTCTCAACCTTCGTCTCTCCAGGGAGAACAGTCCCAGCTCCCTCAACCTGTCTTCATAAGGCATGCCTCCCAATCCAGGCAACATCCTTGTAAATCTCCTCTGCACCCTTTCAGTAGCTTCCACGTCCTTCCTATAGTGAGGCGACCAGAACTGCGCACAGTACTCCAAGTGTGGTCTGACAAGGGTCCTATAAAGCTGCAGCATTACCTCCTGACTCCTGAACTCAATCCCTCGATGAATGAAGGCCAGTACACCGTAAGCTTTCTTAACCACATCCTCCACCTGGGAGGCCGATTTGAGAGTCTTATGGACCCGGACCCCAAGATCCCTCTGCTCTTCCACACAGCTAAGACTCCTACCTTTGATAGTGTACTCATTCATCCTGTTGGATCTGCCAAAATGGACCACAACACATTTATCCGCGTTGAAGCCCATCTGCCACTTCTCCGCCCAGTCTTGCATCCTGTCGATGTCATGCTGCAACTTCTGACATCCCTCCAGACCATCCACAACACCACCGACCTTCGTGTCATCGGCGAACTTAGTCACCCATCCCTCCACTTCCTCATCCAGGTCATTTATGAAAATGTTAGGAGATGTTAGGGGTATGTTTTTCACTTAGAGAGTGGTGAGTGAATGGAATCGGATGCCGTCAGTGGTGGTAGAGACGAACTCGCTGGGGTCTTTTAAGAGACTTCTGGATGAGTACATGGGATTTAATAGGATTGGGAGTTACAGATAGTTCTATGGCCTGGTAGGTATAGATATGATCGGCACAACCTGTGGGCCGAAGGGCCTGTTTGTGCTGTAATGTTCTATGGTCTATATCAAGGAAAGATGTTAGCGTAGTGATGTGGAATCTGTATGAGTCGATTTAAGAAATGACAAGGGTGAAAAACATTGGTGGGGGTGGTACACAGATCATCAAACTGTCGGATAATATTGAGAAAAGCATTAGTCAGGAAATCACCGATGCATATGTTAAAGGAACATCTATGATTATGGGTGGCTTTAATCTGCAAGTAAGTTTGTAAGATATAGGAGCAGAATTAGATCATTCAGTCAATCGAGTCTGTTCCGCCATTCGATCGTGGCTGATATGTTCCTTACCCAATTTTCCTGCCTTCTTCCTATAATCCTTCAACCCATTACTAATTAGAAATCTGTCTAATTCCTCCTTAACTTTACTCACTGTCCCAGCATCCATCACACTTTGGGGTTGCAAATTCCACAGATTCACAACCCTTTGGAAAAAGTCGTTTCTTCTCAACTTTGTTTTAAATTTGCTATCCCTTAACCTAAAATTATGACTTCTCATTCAAAAATGCCCCACAAAAGGAAGCCTCTACACCATGTCTACTTTGTCCATACCTTTTATCATAGAACATAGAACAATACAGCACAGAACAGGCCCTTCGGCCTTCGATGTTGTGCCGACCAAAATAAAAAGCAATGCCCCTCCAAACTAAACCATTCCCTTCTCTTCCATATACTTATCAATTAACCTCTTAAACGCCACCAAACTTGGCGCATCTACAACAGCTGCAGGCAGGGCATTCCACTCCCTAATCACTCTTTGAGTAAAGAACCTACCTCTGATATCCGTCCTATAACTCATACCCCTTAATTTAAAGCTGTGTCCCCTCGTGCTAGCTTTCTCCATCCTAGGAAAAAGGCTATCACTGTCCACCCTATCTAAACCTCTAATCATCTTATATGTTTCAATAAGATCCCCTCTTAGCCGCCTCCTTTCTAACGAAAACAACCTCAAATCCTTCAACCTCTCTTCATAGGACCTGCCCTCCATACCAGGCAACATCCTGGTAAACCTCCTCTGTACCCTCTCCAATGCCTCCACATCTTTCTTATAATGTGGGGACCAGAACTGCACACAATACTCCAAGTGCGGCCGCACTAGAGTTTTGTACAGTTGCAACATGATGCTGCGGCTCCTAAATTCAATCCCCCTACCAATAAAAGCTAAGACTCCATATGCCTTCTTAACAACTTTATCCACTTGACTGCCTACTTTCAGGGATCTATTGACACATACACCAAGATCCTTCTGTTCCTCAACACTATTAAGAGCCCTACCATTAGCCCTATACTCTACACATTTATTGTTCCTGCCAAAGTGCATTACCTCACACTTTTCCACATTAAACTCCATTTGCCACCTCTCGGCCCAGCTCTGCAACTTGTCCAAGTCACTCTGTAAACTAAAACACCCCTCTTCACTATCTACCACACCACCAACTTTAGTATCATCTGCAAATTTACTGATCCATCCCTCAATACCCTCATCCAGATCATTTATAAAAATTACAAACAGCAGGGGCCCCAAAACAGACCCCTGAGGCACACCACTCGTCACCGAACTCCACGATGAATATCTCCCATCAACCACCACCCTCTGTCTTCTATCTGCCAGCCAATTCCTAATCCAATTAGCTAAATCACCCTCTATTCCACACATCTGCATTTTCTGTAGAAGTCTTCCATGGGCCACCTTATCAAAAGCCTTACTAAAGTCCATATATACTACATCAACCGCCTTACCCCCATCCACCTCTCTGGTCACTTTCTCAAAAAACTCAATGAGGTTAGTAAGGCATGACCTACCCTTCACGAAACCATGCTGACTATCCCCAATCAATTCATTTCTCTCTAAATAACTATAAATCCTATCCCTAATAATTCTCTCCAATACCTTGCCCACCACAGAAGTAAGACTCACTGGCCTATAATTCCCAGGAAGGTCTCTCTTCCCCTTCTTAAACAATGGGACCACATTCGCCATCCTCCAGTCCTCCGGAACCACACCCGTACCCAACGAGGACCTGAAGATCAGAGCCAGAGGCTCTGCAATCTCCTCTCTTGCCTCCCAGAGAATCCTAGGGTAAATCCCGTCCGGCCCAGGGGACTTATCCAACTTCAAACCCTCGAGAATTTCTAACACATCCTCCCTATCTACTACAATACTCCCCAATTTGCAACCCTGTACCTCAGTGCTCTCCATAGCTACATTTCAAGCACTCTGCGTGAATACCGAAGAGAAATATTTATTCAGTGCCTCACAAATCTCTTCAGGCTCCACGCACAACTTCCCACTGCTGTCTATGACTGGCCCTAATCTTGCCCTAACCAATCTTCTATTCTTAACATATCGAAAGAAAGCTTTAGGATTCTCTTAATCCTATCAGCCAAAGTCTTCTCGTGTCCCCTCTTAGCTCTCCTCAATTCACTTTTTAGCTCCTTCCTGGCTAATCTATAGCTATCCATTGCACTAACTGAGCCTTCAAGCCTCATCCTGACATAAGCCTCCTTTTTCTTCTTAACCAGCAAATCAACTTTTTTCGTACGCCAAGGCTCTCTTACTCGACCATTTCCTCCCTGCCTGACAGGGACATACTTATCAAGGACTCGCAGCAGCTGCTCCTTGAATAAGCACCACATTCCAGATGTTCCCAGTCCCTGTAGTTTCCTAGTCCAATCTATGCCCCCTAATTCTCTCCTGATGGCCTCATAATTACCCTTCCCCCAGCTATAACTACTGCCCCCAGCTTCATGCCTATCCCTGTCCATCACTAAGGTGAACGTAACCGAATTGTGGTCACTATCACCAAAATGTTCACTAACTTCCAAGCTTAACACCTGGTCTGGCTCATTGCCCAGCACCAAATCCAATGTAGCCTCACCTCTAGTTGGCCTATCTACATACTGAGTCAAAAAAACCTTCCTGCACACTCTGTACGAAAACTGACCCCTCTAACGAGCTAGAGCTATAGCTATTCCAATCAATATTAGCAAAGTTAAAGTCCCCCATCACAATTACCCTACTACTTTCACTCCTAATCATAATTGACTTCGCAATCCTTTCCTCAACCTCTCTAGAACTATTAGGAGGTCTGTAAAAGACTCCCAACAGGGTGACCTCTCCTCTCCTGTTTCTAATCTCAGCCCATACTACCTCAAAAGACAAGTCCTCATCAAACTTCTTTTCTATCACCGTGATACAGTCTTTGACCAATAATGCCACTCCTCCCCCCCTTCTACCTCCTTCTCTACTCCAACTAAAGCATTTGTACCCCGGAACCTGCAACATCCATTCCTGTCCCTGCTCTACCCAAGTCTCTGAAATGGCCAATCTTATGTATCTCAATTTGATTGCTCCTCGTTCTTCTGAATTCCAGAGAGGGTCAGCCTAAACTGTTCAGTCTCTCTTCATACGACAAACCCCTCATCTCTGGAATCAACCTAGTGAACTTCCTCTGAACTGCCTCCAATGCCACTACATCTTTCCTTAAGTAAGGGGAATAAAACTGTGCACAACATTCCAATTGCTACCTCACCAAGGGGTATATGGAGTCTTGGCTTTTATTGGCATATGGAGTCTTGGCTTTTATTGGTAGGGGGATTGAATTTCGGAGCCGCAACGTCATGTTGCAACTGTACAAAACTCTAGTGCGGCCGCACTTGGAGTATTGTGTGCAGTTCTGGTCCCCACATTATAAGAAAGATGTGGAGGCATTGGAGAGGGTACAGAGGAGGTTACCAGGATGTTGCCTGGTATGGAGGGCAGGTCTTATGAAGAGAGGCTGAGGGATTTGAGGTTGTTTTCGTTAGAAAGGAGGCGGCTAAGAGGGGACCTTATTGAAACATATAAGATGAATAGAGGTTTAGATAGGGTGGACAGTGATAGCCTTTTTCCTAGGATGGAAAAAGCTAGCACGAGGGGACACAGCTTTAAATTAAGGGGTGATAGTTATAGGACGGATATCAGAGGTAGGTTCTTTACCCAAAGGGTGGTTCGGGAGTGGAATGCCCTGCCTGCAGCGGTTGTAGATGCGCCAAGTTTGGTGGCATTTAAGAGGTTAGTTGATAAGTATATGGAAGAGAAGGGAATGGTTCAGTTTGGAGGGGCATTGCTTTTTATATTGGTTGGCGCAACATCGAAGGCCGAAGGGCCTGTTCTGTGCTGTAATGTTCTATGTTCTATTATCTGTAATGCTGTGCACGTTTATCTTATGTAGCAGTCTTTGGTGCGGCACCTTGTCAAATGCTTTCTGGAAATCCAGATACCCCACATCCACAGGTTCTTCATTGTCCACTACACATGTAATATTCTCAAAGAATTCCACCAAACTGGTCAAACATGATCTGCCCTTCATGAACTCATGCTGCATCTTACCAATGGGTCATTTATGTTGAGATGTCTCGCTATTTCTTCCTTGATGATTCAAGCATTTTCCCTACTACAGAAATTAAGGTAACCGGCCTATAGTTACATGCCTTTTGTTTACCTCCTTTTTTAAACAGTGGTGTCACATTTGCTGTTTTCCAATCTGCGGGAATCTCTCGGAGTCTAATGAATTTTGGTGAATTACCATTAGTGTATTTGCTATTTCTCCTGCCATCTCTTTTAGTACCCTGGGATACATTCTATCAGGACCAGGAGACTTGTCTACTTTTACCCCTATTAACTTGCCCAACACTACCTCTTTCGTGATAACAATATAGTTTCTAGGTTTTCACCTAGCCTTCCTGTCATCAATTTTTGGGATGATATTTGTGTTTTTCACTGTGAAGACAGGCACAAAATACCCGCTCAATGCCTCAACCATTTTCTCATTTCCAGTTATTACATCCCCTTCTTGTCTTCTAAAGGACCAATGTTTACTTTCGCAACTCTTTCGTTTTATATGCCATCTGTTTATATTTTCTGATCTAGTTTACTCTCATAATTCACCTTATCTTTCTTTATAACGATTTTCATTGCTTTCTGCTGACTTTTAAAGATTTCCCAATCCTTTAGGTTCCCGCTAATCTTTGCCACTTTATATGCATTTTCTTTCAATTTGATACCCTCCTTTATTTCCTTAGATAGCCATGGCTGATTGTCTCTTTTTCTACAGTCCTTATCACTGGTAACTGGCTTCCAGTCTGAAAATTTTCCCTCCACCACCATCCTTTGTCTTCTATGATACAACCAGTTACTTATCCAATTGGCCAAATTTCCTTCTATCCCACACCTCCTTATCATCCTTAAATACTTGAGCTACACTGTAGCTTCCTGTCAATCCCTCCAAACAGTTTGATACTTCTGGATATTCAACTCCCAGTCGTGACCATCCTGCAACCATGTCTCTGCAACGGCCATTAAATCATACTCATTCACAATGGTTTATGCTATCAACTTATTTACCTTATTTCGAATACTTGTTTCGAAGCATTCAGATAAAGTGCCCTGATGCTAGTTTTTGTAACTTTTTGATTTCTAATACTTCTGTTAAAAATATCTCCTGAGTTCTCCTTCCTGTTAACTTTTTTCCTTATTTTTGATGTAGCTGGAACCTTCTCCGCATATTTTGTCCTTGCTGCCT
Organism: Sphyrna mokarran; assembly: GCA_024679065.1. Lineage (NCBI taxonomy): Eukaryota > Metazoa > Chordata > Chondrichthyes > Carcharhiniformes > Carcharhinidae > Sphyrna > Sphyrna mokarran. Next base: position 135,501,336 of record JAGIQG010000004.1, on the reverse strand, counting down.
CCTTCTCAGACTCCTTACATAGGTTCCCACATCCTGGCATGTTAGATTAAATTTATCCTGACTGTCTTCTGTCCATCAGCCAGTCACCTATCCAAGCTAATAAATTACCCCTAATCCCATGTGACGTAACCTTGTGAATTAATCTTTTGTGGGCACCTTATCAAACGCCTCTGGAAGTCCAGATATACTACATCTACAGGATCCCTATTATCACTTGCTTGTTACATGTTCAAAGAGCTCTAACAAATTAGCCAAACGTGATTTGCCCTTATAAAACCATGCTGACTCCCTGCACACTTTCCTTCCCTTCTTTTCACAGTATGCTTTGTCTGTATAGCATGCAAAAAACAATATTTTTTACTGTATACTATTGTCACGGTATGTGACAAACTAAATTAAATCAAATCAATTAAAAGAATGAACCTGATGCTTGTCTTTTCCTTGAACTAGGTTTGTTTTCAGGGCTACATAGTTTTGACACACATTCCTCTAATTCTCTCCCAATCTGGTCGCCACATTATAAGAAAGATGTGGAGGCATTGGAGAGGGTACAGAGGAGGTTTACCAGGATGTTGCCTGGTATGGAGGCAGGTCTTATGAAGAGAGGTTGAGGGATTTGAGGTTGTTTTCGTTAGAAAGGAGGCGGCTAAGAGGAGATCTTATTGAAGCATATAAGATGATTAGAGGTTAGATAGGGTGGACAGTGATAGCCTTTTTCCTAGGATGGAGAAAGCTAGCACGAGGGGAAACAGCTTTAAATTAAGGGGTATGAGTTATAGGACGGATATCAGAGGTAGGTTCTTTACTCAAAGAGTGATTAGGGAGTGGAATGCCCTGCCTGCAGCTGTTGTAGATGCGCCAAGTTTGTGGCGTTTAAGAGGTTAGTTGATAAGTATATGGAAGAGAAGGGAATGGTTTAGTTTAGAGGGGCATTGCTTTTTATTTTGGTCGGCACAACATCGAAGGCCGAAGGGCCTGTTCTGTGCTGTATTGTTCTATGTTCTATGTTCTATAACACCTAATGTGCAATTTTTTTTAGTTTTCCAACTAAATATACTATATAGGACGAATATTAGAGGGCAGTTTTTCACACAAAGGGTAGTGGGGGTGTGGAATGCACTGCCGAGTAAGGTGGTGGGAGCAGGCACGCTGGGGCTGGTTAAGGGTCTCTTGGACAGCCACGAGTGGTATGCAGATAGAGGGATATATTAGGACTGTTTAACTACGGCTTTTTTCCACAGGTAATTCGGTCCATAATTTGAGCACGCATTCGGCAGGTGGTGCGGGTACAGCTCTTGGATGTTGATTCATGGGTTGCCTGGTACCTCATGTCGTATATGAGTGCTTTATGTGGACCACCTGAAGGGCACCATGACAGATCAGAGACTATCGATGTGGCTGTGCAGACACTTGGAATTGGGCCGGTGTCTGCGGGAGTTTGCGCGTTCTCCCAGTGGTTGCGTGGGTTTTCTCCGGGCACTCCGGTTTCCTCCCACAACCCAAAAATTCGCTCTTAGGCTGATTGGGTAACAAATTGTCCCTATGGTGAAAATTTTCCATATTAGGAATAATATATATATTATTATATAGGAATATTACAATAGGATAATGTATTTGGTATGACGGCGGCGCGGGCTCGTTGGGCCGAAGGGCCTGTTTCCCGTGCTGTGTTGCTTAATAATAAAAAAAAACTTTATCTTGCAACTACTGTGCATAAAGGCCCAGTATCACAACAGGTTAATGTGCAAGGTCTTCTTATGACCAATATTCAAGGTACCTCTGAACTGTTGGTCTTAGAAAAAGATGTGTAAACTGAAGTGTCAGATTCTATTTGCCATGTAGGGTCAACAAAGCCTGATCAGTGTTGCATCTTCAACAGTTGTTCATCTGGACCTCTGCCTCATCTTCCAACTTTTACACTTCAGCCTGCACATACACTTCTTCTATACCTTAGCTCTCATGTCAACAAGGATCTTGCAGCAATTCCCTACCCTTTCCCCAACTGGGGGCAGCTGCTTTTAATTACAAATTTAAAACATGCACACATTTCAGCAAATTTCAACATTACAGGTGTCAACAAATCAAATCCTTACTGTGTGTTTCAGGGGATGAAGGTAAAAGACAGTTTTGCATCTTAGTTATATTTGACTATCATTTCTCTGAAAGAGGCAAGAGCTTTGAATTTTTCGGTGTTCAGATCATCATCAACCTGTCCTGGTTCTCATGCTAACACAATAATTAAGAAAGCCCACCAATGCCTCTACTTTCTTGGGAGAAAAAGGAAATTTGACATGTCCGCTACAACTTGATGTAGTAAGTTGATGGAGAGAATTCTGAGGGACAGGATTTATGAGCATTTAGAGAAGTTTAATATGATCAGAAATAGTCAGCATGGGCTTTTTCAAGGGCAGATCGTGCCTTTTGAGCCTAGTTGAGTTCTTTGAAAATGTGACTGAACACATTGACGAAGGAAGGGCGGTGGATGTGGTTTACATGGACTTTAGCAAGGCATTCGATAAGGTCCCCCATGTAAGACTTCTTGAGAAGGTGAGAGGGCATGGGATCCAAGGGGCTTTGGCCTTGTAGATCCAGAACTGGCTTGTCTGCAGAAGGCAGACAGTGGTTGTGGATGGGTCTTTTTCTGCATGGAGGTTGGTCACCAGTGGAGTGCCCCAGGGATCTGTTCTAGGATCCTTGTTGTTGTCATTTTCATAAATCACCTGGATGAGAAAGTGGAGGGATGGGTTAGTAAGTTCACCAATGACACGAAGGTTGGTGGTGCTGTGGATAGTTTGGAGGCATGTTGGAAGTTGTAGCGAGACATAGATAGGATGCAAGGCTAGACAGATAAGTGGCAGATGGACTTCAACCTGGATAAATGTGTAGTGGTCCATTCTGGCAGGTCCAATGGGATGAAGGAGTACAATATCAAGGGTAGGAATTTTAGCAATGTTAAGGAGTAGAGGGACTCTTAAATCAGCCTCGCAGATGGAGGATGTGGTCAAGAAGGCATATGGTGTACTGGCCTTCATTAATCGAGAGATTGAGTTTAGGAGTCAGGAGGTAATGCTGCAACTACAAGACCCTTGTCAGACCCCACTTGGAGTACTGTGCGCAGTTCTGGTCACCTCACTCGATGAAGGATGTGGAAGCTATTGAGAGGGTGCAGAGGAGATTTACAAGGATGTTGCCTGGATTGGGAGGCATGCCCTATGAAGATAGGTTGAGGGAGCTAGGTCTCTTCTCCCTGGAGAGATGAAGGTTGAGAGGCGACCTGATAGAGGTTTATAAAATGTTGAGAGACATAGATAGGGTGGATTCTCAAAGGCTATTTCCGAAGGCTGAAATGGTTGCTACGAGAGGACACAGATTTAAGGTGCTGGGGAGCAAGTGCAGAAGAGATTTAGGGATAAGTTTTTCACTCAGAGGGTGGTGAGTGAATGGAATTGGCTGTCGGTGGTGTTAAAGACGAACTAGCTGGGGTCTTTTAAATGACTTCTGGATGAGTATGGAGTTTGTTAGGTGTGTTCAGGAAGGTTTCCTGACACAGTACGTGGATAAGCCTATGAGAGGAGAGGCTGTACTTGACCTTGTGCTTGCTAATGAGCCAGGAGAAGTGTTGGATCTCACGGTAGGTGAGCATCTTGGGAATGGAGATCATAATTCTATCTCTTTGACGATAGCAATGGAAAGAGATAGGATCAGGCAGGCTAGGAAGCTGTATGTCTGGAGTAAGGGGAAATATGAAAACATTAGGCAGGTAATTGGATGTATAAACTGGAAGGAGGTGTTCTTGGGGAAGAGTACAGGAGGAAAGTGGCAGATATTCAAGGAATGTTTGTCTGGGGCACTGCAAGACAACGTTCCGAGGAGTCAAGGAGGTTCTGGTAGGACGCGGGAACCGTGGTGCACGAAGGTAGTGGTGAACCTAGTTAGGAAGGAAAAAAAGGTATATAAAAGGTTCAGAGAGCTAGGAGATGTTAGGGATCTAGAGGAGTATAAGGTGTGTAGAAGGGAACTTAAAAAGGAAATTAGGAGAGCCGGAAGGGGTCATGAGAAGGCCTTGGCAAGTAAGATTAAGGAGAATCCCAAGGCCTTCTACAAATATGTGAAAAGTAAAAGGATGAGAAAAGAAGGGATAGGGCCTATAAAAGGTGAAGGGGGAAAAGTCTGTATGAACATAGAACATAGAACATAGAACAATACAGCACAGAACAGGCCCTTCGGCCTTCGATGTTGTGCCGACCAAAATAAAAAGCAATGCCCCTCCTAACTAAACCATTCCCTTATCATCCATATACTTATCAACTAACCTCTTAAACGCCACCAAACTTGGCGCATCTACAACAGCTGCAGCAGGGCATTCCACTCCCTAATCACTCTTTGAGTAAAGAACCTACCTCTGATATCCGTCATAACTCATACCCCTAATTTAAAGTTGTGTCCCCCGGCTAGCTTTTCCATCCTAGGAAAAAGCGATCACTGCCACCTATCCAAAACCTCTAATCTATCTTATATGTTTCATAGATCCCCCCTTAGCGCCTATTTCTTCACGAAAACAACCTCAAATCCTTCAACCTCTCTTCTGGACCTGCCCTCCATACAGGCAACATCCTAGTAAACCTCCTCTGTACCCTCTCCAATGCCTCCACATCTTTTCTTTATAATGTGGCGACCAGAACTGCACACAATACTCCAAGTGCGGGCGCACTAGAGTTTTGTACAGGCTGCAAATGAGCTGCGGCTCCTAAATTCAATACACCTACAGATAAAAGCTAAGGACTCCATAAGCCTTCTTAACAACCTTATCCACTGACTGCCTACTTTCAGGGATCTATTGAAACATACACCAAGATCCTTCTGTTCCTCAAACTATTAAGAGCCCTACCATTAGCCCTATACTCTACACATTTATTTGTTCCTGCCAAAGTGCATTTACCTACACTTTTCCACATTAAACTCACATTGCCACCTCTCGGCCCAGCTCTGCAACTTGTCCAAGTCACTCTGTAAACTAAAACCCCCTTCACTATCTACCACACCACCACTTTAGTACATCTGCAAAATTTACTGATCCATCCCTCAATACCCTCATCCAGATCATTTATAAAAATTACAAACAGCAGGGGCCCCAAAACAGACCCTAAAGTAAAGTACTAAAGTATGGAACCGGAAGAAATGGCAGAGGTGCTTAACGAGTACTTTGCCTCGGTATTCACAGTGGAAAGTGAACTGGGAGATTGCATTGCAGGTTTGAGGCATACGGAAAAGATTGAGTATGTGGATGTTAGGAAAGAGAATGTGTTAGACCTGTTAAATTCTATCAAGATAGACAAGTCGCCGGGACCGGATGGGATGTACCCCAGGTTATTGTGGGAGGTGAGGGAAGTGGTTGCAGAGCTCCTGGCGATGATCTTTGCATCGTCCATGGAAACAGGAGAGGTTCCGGAGGATTGGAGGATTGCGAATGTGGTTCCTATCTTTAAGAAAGGGAACAGGGATAGTCCAGGAAATTACGGACAGTTGAGTTTGACTTCAGTGGTTGGTAAGTTGATGGACAGGCTTCTGAGGGATAAGATATATGAATATTTGGAGAAGTTTGGACTGATTAGAAATAGGTTTTGTCAAGGGCAGGTCATGCCTCACGAGCCTAGTTGAGTTCTTCGAAAATGTGACTGAACACATTGATGAAGGAAGGGCGGTGGACGTAGTGTACATGGACTTTAGTAAGGCGTTTGATAAGGTCCCACATGCAAGGCTTCTGGAGAAGGTGAGAGGGCATGGGATCCAAGGGGCTTTGGCCTCGTGGATCCAGAACTGGCTTGCTGGCAGAGAGGCAGGAGTGGTTGTAGATGGGTTTGTTCTGCATGGAGGTCGGTAATCAGTGGAGTGCCCCAGGGATCTGTTCTGGGACCCCTGCTGTTTGTCATTTTCATAAATGACCTGGATGAGGAAGTGGAGGGATGGGTTAGCAAGTTCGCCGACGATACAAAGATTGGTGGTGTTGTGGATGGTCTGGAGGGATGCCAAAAGTTGCAGCGGGACATAGACAGGATGCAAGACTGGGTGGAGAAGTGGCAGATGGACTTCAACGCAGATAAATTTGTAGTGGTCCATTTTGGCAGGAATAATTAGAACATAGAACATAGAACAATACAGCACAGAACAGGCCCTTCGGCCTTCGATGTTGTGCCGACCAAAATAAAAAGCAATGCCCCTCCTAACTAAACCATTCCCTTCTCATCCATATACTTATCCACTAACCTCTTAAACGCCACCAAACTTGGCGAATCTACAACAGCTGCAGGCAGGGCATTCCACTCCCTAATCACTCTTTGAGTAAAGAACCTACATCTGATATCCGTCCTATAACTCATACCCCTTAATTTAAAGTTGTGTCCCCTCGTGCTAGCTTTCTCCATCCTAGGAAAAAGGCTATCACTGTCCACCCTATCCAAACCTCTAATTATCCTATATGCTTCAATAAGATCCCCCCTTAGCCGCCTCCTTTCTAACGAAAACAACCTCAAATCCTTCAACCTCTCTTCATAGGACCTGCCCTCCATACCAGGCAACATCCTGGTAAACCTCCTCTGAACCCTCTCCAATGCCTCCACATCTTTCTTATAATGTGGGGACCAGAACTGCACACAATACTCCAAGTGCGACTGCACTAGAGTTTTGTACAGTTGCAACATGACGTTGCGGCTCCGAAATTCAATCCCCCTACCAATAAAAGCTAATACTCCATATGCCTTCTTAACAACCTTATCGACTTGATTGCCAACTTTCAGGGATCTATGCACATATACACCAAGATCCCTCTGTTCATCAACACTATTAAGAGCCCTACCATTAGTCCTATACTCTACACATTTGTTATTCCTGCCAAAGTGCATTACCTCACACTTTTCCACATTAAACTCCATTTGCCACCTCTCGGCCCAGCTCTGCAACTTGTCCAAGTCACTCTGTAACTAAAACACCCCTCTTCACTATCTACCACACCACCAACTTTAGTATCATCTGCAAATTTACTGATCCATCCCTCAATACCCTCATCCAGATCATTTATAAAAATTACAAACAGCAGGGGCCCCAAACAGACCCCTGAGGCACACCACTCGTCACCGAACTCCACGATGAATATCCCCCATCAACCACCACCCTCTGTCTTCTATCTGCCAGCCAATTTCTAATCCAATTAGCTAAATCACCCTCTATTCCACACATCTGCATTTTCTGTAGAAGTCTTCCATGGGCCACCTATCAAAAGCCTTACTAAAGTCCATATATACTACATCAACCGCCTTACCCCCATCCACCTCTCTGGTCACTTTCTCAAAAAAACTCAATGAGGTTAGTAAGGCATGACCTACCCTTCACGAAACCATGCTGACTATCCCCAATCAATTCATTTCTCTCTAAATAACTATAATCCTATCCCTAATAATTCTCTCCAATACCTTGCCCACCACAGAAGTAAGACTCACTGGCCTATAATTCCCAGGAAGGTCTCTCTTCCCCTTCTTAAACAATGGGACCACATTCGCCATCCTCCAGTCCTCCGGAACCACACCCGTAACCAACGAGGACCTGAAGATCAGAGCCAGAGGCTCTGCAATCTCCTCTCTTGCCTCCCAGAGAATCCTAGGGTAAATCCCGTCCGGCCCAGGGGACTTATCCAACTTCAAACCCTCGAGAATTTCTAACACATCCTCCCTATCTACTACAATACTCCCCAATTTGCAACCCTGTACCTCAGTGCTCTCCACAGCTACATTTCCAGCACTCATAATGGGATGAAGGAGTACAATATAAGGGGTAGGAGTCTTAGCTGTGTTGTAGAGCAGAAGGATCTCGGGGTCCGGGTCCAGAGGACTCTTAAATCAGCCTCGCAGGTGGAGGAAGTGGTCAAGAAGGCATACGGTGTACTGGCCTTCATTAATCGAGGAATAGAGTTTAGGAGTCAGGAGGTAATGATGCAGCTCTATAAGACTCTTGTCAGACCCCAGTTGGAGTATTGTGCGCAGTTCTGGTTGCCTCATTATAGGAAGGATGTAGAGGCTATTGAGAGGGTTCAGAGGAGATTTACAAGGATGCTGCCTGGATTGGGAGGCAGGCCTTATGAAGATAGGTTGAGGGAGCTGGGACTCTTCTCACTGGAGAGACATAGGTTGAGAGGCGACCTGATAGAGGTTTATAAAATGTTGAGAGGAATAGATAGGGTGGACTCTCAGAGACTATTTCCCCGAGCTGAAATGGTCACTACGAGAGGACACAGATTTAAGGTGCAGGGAAGCAAATACAAAGGAGATGTCAGGGGTAGGTTTTTCACTCAGAGGGTGGTGAGTGAATGGAACCGACTGCCGTCGGAGGTTGTTGAGGCAAACTCACTGGGGTCTTTTAAGAGACTTCTGGATGAGTATATGGAAAAGAATAGGATAGGGGGTTATAGATAGGTCTGTGGATTGGTAGATGTGATCGGCACAACTCGTGGGCCGAAGGGCCTGTTTGTACTGTATTGTTCTATGGGATTTAATGGGATTGGGAGTTACGCGTAGTTCTGTGGCCTGGATGGCCATGTGGCCTTGGTAAGGGTATAATTGGTGCACTTGTGGGCCAAAGGGCCTGTGTGTGCTGTAGTGTTCTGTGTTCTCTCACCAAGATGCACCATGGAAAGCATTCTTCCTGATTGTATCACAGCTTGGTATGGCTCTTGCTTTGTCCAAAACTGCAAGGAGGTATAAAAGATTGTAAATGTAGCCCAATTCGTTATTCAAACCAGCCTCCCGTCCATTGACTCTCTACACTTTCTCTGTCTCGGAAAAGCAGCCGGCATAATCAAGGACCCCATGCAGACCCTGACGTTCTCTCTTCTACCTTCTTTCATCAGGAAAAAGATACAAATGTCTGAGGTCACGTACCAACTGACTCCAAACCAACTTCTTCCCTGCTGCAGTCAGACTTTTGAATGAATCTATCTCGCATTAAGTTGATTTTTCTCCACACCCTAACTATGACAGTAAATTATATCCCCCACACTCTCCTTCTCGATGAATAGTAAGCTTTGTCTGTATAGCATGCAAGAAACAATACTTTTCACTGTATACCAATTTATGTGACAATAATAAATCAAATCAAAACAAGCATTCAGTGAATAGGGTGCTGGCTACTGGGAAGCCTCCAATGTAGACTGCCTGTAATGTGATGTACAGAGTAAATCACTTCGAAATACATCATTACGCAATTTCTTTGGATGCATGATAGCATTAGATTTTATCTGAAAAAACTCTTAATCTAAGAGTGCATGTGCCTGAACATGAATATTCCCTTTACTGAGGGTGTGCAGGGCTGGAAGGGAGTACGGGGCCACAGGGGAGAGAATGGCTGGTTGCAAGCAGAAAGGAAGGGTTTAATTTTGGATTGTTCTATTAAAGAGCTGGCACAAACAGATCAAGAATCTAGCTGGAGGGGAGGTGATTTTGTCACTGGATTAGTGTTCCAGAGACCCAGTGTAATGTTCATGCAGATGGTGGGATTTGAATTCAATAAGAGTCTGGAATTAAAAGTCCAGATGACCATGAAACCAATGTCAATTATTGGAAAAATCCCTTTAATGGAATGAGATGTTCAAAACCTTACTGGGCTGGACAGAGTACATCAGGAGAAAATATTCTTACTTGAGGGAAAATATTGAAAGTGATTTACAAAAGAAGCATATGTGATGTGAGCTTAATTTTTTTACACGAGTTGCTAGGGGCCTGGAATGCACGGCCTAGCTGTGTTCCGCAGGCAGTTCAATTGAGGCATTTAGGAGAGCGTTAGATGATTATATGGGGTAATGGAGAAAAGGCAGGGAATAGTGCTAATTCATGATACTTGTTTGGAGAGTTGATGCAGACACAGTGGGCCAAACAGCACTTCACTTTCTGCACAACAACAATTCTGTTATTCTGAATTGTGAAACTCCCATTAGCCTTGATGTTGTTTCCTTATCTGGTGTAGCCTGTTTGCAATGCTTTCAACCTCGATGTTGATTGAGCATTACTGTGGCTGTTTTTTGGGCATTTGGCCTGATTTGGTTAATGGGTTAGTTTGTTGGATGTTTGGTGGGAGATCATCCATTTTAATAGTTTTGCTGTGAACTTTATCTTCCCCAAGTAGCCTAAGTGTTAAGCATTTTATTAGTGATGTATCAATAAAGAGCTTGTCACAGAATTTCTGTCTGTTTTACGCTGATTCTCTATTTCTAGAATAAGCGAGATGAACACCTGCTAAAAAGAAGAAATGTGCCTCAGGAGGAGGGTCTTGATGACTCTGATATTGACGGGGATTTCAGAGTTGTAAGTAATGTTTTCACTTGGAGTTGCAGCTAGGAGGAATCATATGTGTGAAGTTTGCTCCACTTGGAATCAAAATGCGGTTTTAAATTGGAAATTATATGGCTGCTAACTCTGAAATCCCAGAAGCCTCTCAAACGGGCCTTTAATGAGCAGTGTTTTAAACCTAGTTGGGCCAAGTTACTTGACAGGTTATCCACAATTTCAACAGATCAGCACTAGTGTATATAAATGACTTGGAAGAGGAAGTAAGTGGAGTGATCAGCAAGTTTGCAGACGATACAAAGATGGCTGGACTTGCAGATAGTGAGGAGCATTGTCAGGCGATGCAGCAGGACATAGATAGGCTGGTAGCTTGGGCAGATAGATGGCAGATGGAATTCAATCCTGATAAATGTGAGGTGATGCATTTCGGGAGAAAGAATGTAGGGGGGAGGTATATGATAAAGGGTAGAGCTATTAAGAGTATAGAAACGCAGAGGGACCTGGGGGTGCAGGTGAACAAGTCTCTGAAGGTGGCAGAGCAAGTGGAGAAGGTTGTGAAGAAAGCATATAGGACATAGAACATTACAGTGCAGAACAGGCCCTTTGGCCTTCGATGTTGCGTCAACCAATTAAGAAAAAGCAATGACCCTCTAACCTAAACCATTCCCTTTTCGTCCATAAACTTATCTACTAACCTCTTAAACGCCACCAAACTTGGCGCATCTATAATTGCAGCAGGCAGGGCATTCCATACCCTAACCACCCTCTGGGTAAAGAACCTACCTCTGACATCCATCCTATAACTTAATTTAATCCACCCCTTAATTTAAAGCTATGTCCCCTCGTGCTAGCTTTCTCCATCCTAGGAAAAAGGCTATCACTGTCCACCCTATCTAAACCTCTAATCACCTTATATGTTTCAATAAGGTCTCCTCTTAGCCACCTTTTTTCTAACGAAAATAACTTCAAATCCCTCAGCCTCTCTTCATGAGACCTGCCCTCCATACCAGGCAACATCCTGGTAAACCTCCTCTGTACCCTCTCCATTATCTTTCTTATAATGTGGGGACCAGAACTGTACACAATACTCCAAGTGCGGCCGCACTAGAGTTTTGTACAGTTGCAACATGATGTTGCGGCTCCGAAATTCAATCCCCCTACCAATAAAAGCTAAGACTCCGTATGCCTTCTTAACAACCTTATCGACTTTATTGCCAACTTTCAGGGATCTATGCACATATACACCAAGACCTCTCTGTTCTTCAACACTATTAAGAGTCCTTAATAGTGGTATGCTAGCCTTTATAGGAAGGGGTATAGAGTACAAGAGCTGGCCTTTAATGTTGCAGTTGTATAAAACGTTGGTTAGACCTCATTTGGAATACTGCATCCAGTTCTGGTTGCCTTACTACCGGAAGGACGTGGAGACTCTGGAGAGTCTCCACGTCCCCTTTAGGTTGTAGAGGGTTGGATTAGTAAATTTGCTGACGATACCAAAGTGGGGGGAGTTGTAGACAGCGAGGATGGATGTTACAGTTTGCAGAGGGACATAGATAGGTTGCAGAGCTGGGCCGTGAGGTGGCAAATGGAATTCAATACGGATAAGTGTGAGGTGATTCACTTTGGTAGGAATAACAGGCATATGAAATATAGGGCTAATGGAAGGACCCTTAATAGTGTTGTCGAGCAGAGGGATCTTGGGGTACAAGTACATAGCTCTTTGAAAGTTGGCACCCAGGTTGATAAAGTTGTTAAGAAGGCGTACGGTGTGTTAGCTTTTATTGGTAGAGGGATTGAATTTAGGAGCCGTGAGGTTATGTTACAACTGTACAAAACTCTGGTGCGGCCGCACTTGGAGTATTGCGTACAGTTCTGGTCGCCGCATTATAAGAAAGATGTGGAAGCATTGGAAAGGGTGCAGAGGAGGTTTACCAGGATGTTGCCTGGTATGGTGGGAAGGCCTTATGAGGAAAGGCTGAGGGACCTGAGGTTATTTTCATTAGAGAGAAGAAGGTTACGCGGTGACCTAATTGAGGCGTATAAGATGATCAAGGGATTGGATAGGGTGGATAGTGAGAGCCTTTTTCCTCGGATGGTGATGACCAACACGAGGGGACATAACTTTAAATTAAGAGGTGGTAGTTATAGGACGGATGTCAGAGGCAGGTTCTTTACACAGAGGGTGGTGAGGGCGTGGAATGCCCTGCCTGCAGCAGTTGTGGACTCGCCTACTTTGGGGGCATTCAAATGTTCGGTGGATAGGCATATGGATGATATTGGAATAGTTTAGGTTAGAGGGTCCACTGGCCGGCGCAACATCGAGGGCTGAAGGGCCTGTACTGCGCTGTAATGTTCTATGTTCTACGTTCTAGAGTGCAGAGGAGGTTTACCAGGATGCTGCCTGTTATGGAAGGTCTGAGTTACGAGGAGAGGTTAGACAAATTGGGACCGTTTTTCTTAGAAAGACATAGACTTAGAGGAGATCTAATAGAGGTGTACAAGATTATGAGGGGTATAGATAGAGTAAACAGGGTTAAGCTTTTTCCTAGGATGGACTCTAAAAGCACGAGGGGTCACGGGCTTTGGGTGAGGGGGGTAAGGTATAATTTGGATGCTAGAGGGGGTTTTTTCACACAGAGGGTGGTGGGGGTATGGAATGCGCTGCCAAGTAAAGTGGTGGAGGCAGGTACTCTGGAGTTATTTAAGAGATACTTAGATGGGCGCATGAACAGAATGGGAATGGAGGAGTATAGAAAACTGATTTAAAATAGGGATCATGAGCCTTGGGAGTCCCTGGGAAGTGTGTAAATGGATGATGATATTGATGTACTTGTTTTTATCCTACAGATGCTTTGGTCCACCTTGTTGTCTAACGAGGGGCATACACGCAATGGGTCGTGAGAGGACTGCTCTTGGATTTTTTCGAGAGTATCCTAGTGCTTCACTGTTAGTGTACGCTTGACCTGGACCATTTGATGGGCAACACGACAGCTCAGTGACTATCGCTGTGCTGTGCAGATACATGGATTTGGGCCTGTGTCTGTGGGAGTTTGCGCATTCTCCCCGTGCTTGCGTGGGTTTTCTCCGGGTGCTCCCGTTTCCTCCCACGTCCCAAAGATGTGCTTTTAGACTAATTGGCAAAACAAATTCTCCCTAAATTGTCTCAAATTTGGTTTTTAATCCATAGATCTATAAACATAGACAGGCATCACGGGTAGAGATGGGAACATCGGGGTGGCGGTGCGAGCTCGTTGGGCCGAAGGGCCTATTTCTTGTGCTGTTTTGTTCTTTGTTCTTTAGTGGGACACAAATGTGCATGTACTCCTACTGTAAATACTTGAGTGAAATCCTTCATTCTGCATGTCTGATTCTGTTAGTGTAATGTCTGACTACCAGATTCCAGTATTCTAATCACCAGGGAATGGTGGAGTAGATGGGTCTACATAAGCTCCGTTCCAGCCTTCTTCCACCTTACTTCATCAAACCCTAAGCTTTTCTCCGTCATGTATTTAAATACATCTATGCTAATTGTCTCAACTAGGCTTTGTGGTAACACATTCCAGATTCTCACCACTCTCTGGGTGAAGAAGTTCCTCTTAAATTTCCTGCAGGATTTATTACTGCCTAAATTATATTCATGGCTCTTAATTTTGAACTCACCCACAAATTAAACCATTTTTTTCTATCCCAGTGCTATCAAACCATACACCTCAGTCTTCTCTCTGCTAGAGAAAAGAGCAGTAAGAAGTCTAACAACTCCAGGTTAAAGTCCAACAGGTTTATTTGGTAGCAAAAGCCACTAGCTTTTGGGCCTGTGACCCTTCATTAGGTGAGTGGAGAGTTCTGACCACAAACAGGGGATGTAAAGAGACACACTCAGTTTATAGAAAACTGATTAGAATGTGAGTTTTTACAGCTAATCAAGTCTTAAAGGTGCAGACAATGTGAATGGAGAAAGCATTAAGCACAGGTTAAAGAGATTGTGTTGTCTCCAGAAAGGACAGTAAGTGAAATTTTGTAAGCCTAGACAAGTCATGGGGGTTACATTGTCTACATCTTTGAGACTTGATTAGGTGTAAAGACTTGTATTCTAATCAGTATTCTGTAAACTGTGTGTGTGTCTTTACATCTCCCGTTTGTGATCAGAACTCTCCGCTCGTCTGACAAAGGGCCAGAGGCCCAAAAGCTAGTGACTTTTCCTACCAAATAAACCTGTTGGACTTTAACCTGATGTTGTGAGACTTCTTACTGTGTTTACCCCAATCCAATACCAACATCTCCAAATCAGAGAAAAGAGCTCCAGACTGTTCAGTCTTTCCTGATGAGTATAATTTTTCAGTTCTGGAATTTTCCTTATAAATCTTTTCATTTTATCCAGTGTCCCATATCTTTTTTGGTGAGAACGTGGGACGTATTGCATCAAGAGACCTTTGACGAGGTGTTAATGGATATAAATGGTTGGGAGTATTCTGTCAGGTTGTTTGGAAAGTTGCCTAGTGGATTTAAGGGTCACCTCTTAATCTGATCAAACTCTGATCCGCAGCACAATTTCTAAGATACTTCAAATGGATGTAATTTTTTTCTGACAGTTTTTAAAATGAGCCCTGTACATTGGACAGAAACAAATAAAACTCTTGTTCTCTTGCAGCAATCAATCACATTGTCAGGAATTGTGCAGGTGAGTGCAGCACTGATCAATGTGGAAAATTCACTTTGTAACCTTTGAGTTACACAAAGTTTCTATAATCTTTAGCTTCCATTTAGCAAAATCATCTGTTTAAAATCAAATATTAATTTTTTAAAAATGTTTTGATTCAAGTTGTTTTCTAAATGCTTTAAGTTGAATTACCCTATTTTTTTTAGGGTGCTTCAAGTGATAATCCTGTGATACAGCTCAGTGCAGTGCAAGCAGCCAGGTAACTCTTGATTTGTTTCAGTTCCATACTTTGTGAATTTCATAGAATAATTTCAACTCAGAAAGAGGCCATTGAGCCTATAATATCCATGCAGGTTGTCTAAAAGAGTTACTCTGCTCATTTTATTTTCCTGGCATTTCCTCAAAACCCTGCAATTTTTTTTTTTCTTTCATGGGACATGGGCATCGCTGGCTGGCCAGTGTTTATTGCCCATCCCTCGTTGCCTGAGGGCAGTTGAGTCAACCACATTGCTATGGCTCTGGAGTCACATGTAGACCAGACTAGGTAAAGACAGCAGAATATCAGAATATGAGAGGCATTACTGAACCAGATGGGATTTTACAACAATTGACAATGGTTTCATGGTCACCAATAGATTCTTAATTCCAGATTTTTTTTTATTGAAGGCAAGCATGCAGTATGCCTTCTTGATCATTCTCCATCTGCATTGCCACAAGTGACTCCGTACCTGTACACCCAGATTCCTTTGCCCATCAATACTCTTAAAGCTACTCTAGTGAATAGAGCCAGTGTCCAGTGGCATACCACAGAGGTCTGTTTTGGGCTCCTATTATTCGTCATTTATATAAATTATATTGATGACTATGTGGAAGGTAGGATTAGTAAGTTTGCAGATGACACAAGATTGGACGGGTGGTTAACAGTGAGGCTGAGTGTCTTGGGTTACAGGGTTACAAGAGTACACAGAATGGTCAAATGGATAGATAAATGGCAGATGGAATTTAACCCTGAAAAATGTGAGGTGATACACTTTGGAAGGAGTAATTTGACAAGAAAGTACTCAATGAATGGCAGGACATTAGGAAGTTCTGTGGAAAAAGGGACCTTGGTGTGTTTGTTCATAGGTCTCTGAAAGTACAAAAGCATGTTAGTAGAGTGTTGAAAAAGGCATATGGGACACTTGTCTTTATCAGTCAATGATATGGAGATGCCAGACTTGGACTGGGATAGGCAATTTAAGAAGTGTCATAACACCAGGTTAAAGTCCAACAGATCCTGAGGCATGGTACATCGGCAGACCCTGCGGAATGTATGACAACGGATGAACAGAGACTGCGTGACAATTGCCAAGCAAGTATATTCCCTTCCAGTCGGGGAACACTTCAAGGGCACTCAGCCTCCGAACTTCGGGTAAGCATTTCAAGGTGGCCTTCCAGACACGTGACAAGGCAACATTGCCAGACAGAAACTGATAGCCAAGTTCCGCACACATGACAATGGCCTCAACCAGGATCTTGAGTTCATGTCACACTATGTGTAACACCCATCATTTATCCTGGGCTTGCAAAATCCTACTAACTGTCCTGGCTTAAGACAATCCTCTTTAACCTATGATTATCCCTCTCGCCACTCTCACTCTCCATACCTGTAAAGACTTGATTTCTAATCATTATCTTGCAATTGTGTCTTTGTGTATATATGCCATATTTGTGAAATCTACCTCTCCACTCACCTGATGAAGGAGCAGTGCTTCAAAAACTCATGATTCCAAATAAACCTGTTGAACTTTAACCTGATGTGTGAGACTTCTTATTTTATTAATGGAGGCATAGATTACAAAAGCAGGGAAGTCATGTTGGAGTTGCAAAGAACTTTGGTGAGGCCACAACTAGAGTACAATGTGTAGTTCTAGTTTCCACATTATAGGAAGGATGAGATTGCACTGGAGGGGATGCAGAGGAGATTGATCAGGATGCAGCCTGGGATGGATCATTTAAGTTTTGAAGAGAGGTTATGTAGACTTTAGTTATTTTCTTTGGAGCAGAGAAGATTGAGGAGCGACCTGATCAAGGTATTAAGATATGAGAGACATGGTCAGAGTGGATAAGGAGCTGCTTAGTTGAAGAAGGGACGTAGGTTCAAGGTAAGGGGCAGGAGGTTTACGGGGGATGTAAAGATAAACTTTTTTACCCAGAGGGCGGTGCAGGTCTGGAATGCGCTGCCTGGGAGGGTGGTGAAGATGGGTTGCCTCACATCCTTTAAAAAGCACCTGGATGAACATTTGGAGCGGAGGTTGGTGTTGGGTCCATCATTGTTTGTCATCTATATCAACGATCTGGATTATAATGTGATAAATTGGATCAGCAAATTTGCTGATGATACAAAGATTGGAGATGTAATGGACAGTGAGAAAGGTTTTCAAAGCTTGCAGAGGGATTTGGACCAACTAGAAAAATGGGCTGAAAAATGGCAAATGGAATTTAATGCAGTCAATTGTGAGGTATTGCACTTTGGAAGGACAAACCAAAGTAGAACGTACAGGGTAAATGGTAGGACTTTGAACAGAGGGATCTGGGAATACAGGTACAGAATTCCCAAAAAGTGGTGTTGCAGATGGATAGGATCATAAAGAGTGCTTTTGGTACATTGGCCTTTATAAATCGGGGTATTGAGTGTAAGAGTTGGAATATTATGGTGAGGTTGTATAAAACATTGGTGAATTTAGAGTATTGTGTACAGTTTTGGTCACTTAGTTACAGGAAGGATAGAAATAAGGTTGAAAGGATGCAGAGAAGGTTCACAAGGATGTTGCCAGAACTTGAGAAGCTGAGTTACAGAGAGAGATTGAATAGGTTAGGACTTTATTCCCTGGAGGGTGGAAGCAAGAGGGGAGATTTGATAGAGGTGGAAAGATTTTGATGGGTATGGATAGAGTGAATGAAAGCAGGCTTTTTCCATTGAGGCAGAGGAGAAAAAAACCAGAGGGCATGGGTTAAGGGTGAAAGGAGAAGAGTTTAAAGGGAATATTGGGGAGGATTCTTCATGCAGAGAGTGGTGGGAGTGTGGAATGAGCTGCCGGATAAAGTGGTAAATGCGTGGTTACTTTTAACATTTAAGAAAAACTTGGACAGTTTCATGGATGAGAGGGTTGTGGTCCAACTGCAGGTCAGTGGGACTAGGCAAAAAATGGGTCAGCACAGCCAAGAAGGGCCAAAAACCTGTTTCTGAGCTGTAATTTTCTATTGTTTCTATGGTTTTCTATGACTTTTCGGACTCTGCTTCTTCATCAGGTGAGTAGAGCGCTATTAACACCACAAATTGCTGGCTCAAAAGCTCCATTCACCTGATGAAGGAGCAGCACTCCAAAAGCTCATGATTCCAAATAAACATGTTGGACTTTAACCTGCTTTTGTGAGCCTTTTTACTGTGCCCTTCCTGTTCCACACTGGCATCTCCACATCAGAATGGTGTGTGACTTGGGGGGGAGTGGAACTTGCAGATGATGGTGTTCCTGTTTGTCTGGTACCCTTGCCCTTCTAGGTGCTAGAGGCGGCAGATTTGGAAGATGCTGTCAAAGGAGCTTTGATGAGTCTTGTAGATGATACACTGTGCTGCTGCTATGCATTGGTAGTGGGGTGAGTGAATATTTAAGGTGATGGCTGCAGTTCCAATCAAATTTAAAACTTTAAACTAGACTTTAAACTAGAAAGGCTGGGAGGAGGGAATATTGATGAGACTGAGAACAAGGAGGTTAGCTCCCAGGTAGGGAAGGACTGTAGATGGTATGAGAGTGGGGTTAGACGGATGGTGGAAAAGGGAAATATCCTGACTGAGGAGCTGAGGTGTGTCTAGTTTAACGCCAGGAGTGTAGTAAATAAGGTAGATGAGCTTAGGGCGTGGATTGCTGCTTGGGAGTATGATGTGGTGGCCATTACAGAGACTTGGATGTCTCAGGGACAGGACTGGGTACTTCAGGTGCCGGGTTTCAGATGCTTCAGGAGGGACAGGGTTGGGGGCAAAAGAGGTGGTGGAGTGGCACTGTTGATCAGGGACAATGTCATGGCTGCAGAGAAGGTGGATGACGTGGAGGGACTGTCTATGGAGTCTCTGTGGGTAGAAGTTAGGAACAGCAAAAGGTCGATAACTTTGCTGGATGTATTCTATAGGCCGCCCAATAGCGACAGGGAACTTGAGGTGCGGATAGGGAAACAGATCCTAGAGAGATATAGAAATAACAGAGTTGTCGTGATGGGAGATTTCAATTTCCCAAACATCAACTGGAATATCCCAAGGGTAAGGGGTTTGGATGGGGAGGAGTTTGTTAGGTGTGTTCAGGAAGGTTTCATAGAACATAGAACATTACAGCACAGAACAGGCCCTTCGGCCTTCGATGTTGTGCCGACCAAAATAAAAAGCAATGCCCCTCCAAACTAAACCATTCCCTTCTCTTCCATATACTTATCAATTAACCTCTTAAACGCCACCAAACTTGGCGCATCTACAACAGCTGCAGGCAGGGCATTCCACTCCCTAATCACTCTTTGGTAAAGAACCTACCTCTGATATCCGTCCTATAACTCATACCCCTTAATTTAAAGTTGTGTCCCCTCGTGCTAGCTTTTTCCATCCTAGGAAAAAGGCTATCACTGTCCACCCTATCTAAACCTCTAATTATCTTATATGTTTCAATAAGATCCCCTCTTAGCCGCCTCCTTTCTAACGAAAACAACCTCAAATCCTTCAACCTCTCTTCATAGGACCTGCCCTCCATACCAGGCAACATCCTGGTAAACCTCCTCTGTACCCTCTCCAATGCCTCCACATCTTTCTTATAATGTGGGACCAGAACTGCACACAATACTCCAAGTGCGGCCGCACTAGAGTTTTGTACAGTTGCAACATGATGCTGCGGCTCCTAAATTCAATCCACCTACCAATAAAAGCTAAGACTCCATATGCCTTCTTAACAACTTTATCCACTTGACTGCCTACTTTCAGGGATCTATTGACACGTACACCAAGATCCTTCTGTTCCTCAACACTATTAAGAGCCCTACCATTAGCCCTATACTCTACACATTTATTGTTCCTGCCAAAGTGCATTACCTCACACTTTTCCACATTAAACTCCATTTGCCACCTCTCGGCCCAGCTCTGCAACTTGTCCAAGTCACTCTGTAAACTATAACACCCCTCTTCACTATCTACCACTCCACCGACTTTAGTGTCATCTGCAAATTTACTGATCCATCCCTCAATACCCTCATCCAGATCATTTATAAAAATTATAAACAGCAGGGGCCCCAAAACAGACCCCTGAGGCACACCACTCGTCACTGTGTTTCCTGACACAGTACATGGAAAAGCCTACAAGAGGAGAGGCTGTACTTGACCTGGTGCTGGCTAATGAGCCAGGGCTGGTGACGGATCTCTCGGTAGGAGAGCATCTTGGGAATGGAGATCATAATTCTATCTCCTTCACGTTAGCATTGGAAAGAGATAGGATCAGGCAGGATAGGAAGGTGTTTGTCTGGAGTAAGGGGAAATATGAAAACATCAGGCAGATAATTGGACGAATAAACTGGAAGGAGGCGTTCTTGGGGAAAAGTACAGAAGGAAAGTGGCGGATATTCAAGGAATGTTTGTTCTGGAGCTCTGCAAGACAACATTCCGAAAAGACAAGGAGGTTTTGGTAGGACGCGGGAACTGTGGTGCACGAAGGTTGTGGTGAACCTAGTCAGGAAGAAAAGAAAGGTGTATAAAAGGTTCAGAGAGCTAGGAGATGTTAGGGATCTAGAGAAGTATAAGGTGTGTAGAAAGGAGCTTAAAAAGGAAATTAGGAGAGCCAGAAGGGGTCATGAGAAGGCCTTGGTGGGTAAGATTAAGGAAAATTCCAAGGCCATCTACAAATATGTGAAAAGTAAAAGGATGAGAAGAGAAAGGATCGGACCTTGATTGGGTAACAAATTGTCCCTGTATTGGTCTCTATATGTCATTAAGATGTTAGGATGGCGGCGCGGGCTCATTGGGCCAAAGGGCCTGTTTCCCGTGCTGTGTTGTTCTTTGTTCTTTGTTCTTGACCTATAAAAGGTGAAGGGGGAAAAGCCTGTGTGAATCCGGAAGAAATGGCACAGGTGCTTAACGAGTACTTTGCCTCGGTATTCATGGTGGAAAGTGATCTGGGAGGTTGTAGAACATAGAACATTACAGTGCAGAACAGGCCCTTCAGCCTTCGATGTTGCGCCGACCAATTGAGAAAAAGCAATGACCCTCTAACCTAAATGATCCCCTTTTCATCCATAAACCTATCCACTGACCACTTAAACGCCTCCAAACTTGGCGCATCTACAACTGCAGCAGGCAGGGCATTCCATACCCTTACCATCCTCTGGATGTCA
Organism: Sphyrna mokarran; assembly: GCA_024679065.1. Taxonomy (NCBI): domain Eukaryota; kingdom Metazoa; phylum Chordata; class Chondrichthyes; order Carcharhiniformes; family Carcharhinidae; genus Sphyrna; species Sphyrna mokarran. The sequence goes on along the minus strand of JAGIQG010000004.1, from coordinate 135,479,952 downwards.
AAGAACCTACCTCTGACATCCGTCCTATAACTACCACCCCTAAATTTAAAGCTATGTCATCTCGTGCTAGCTTTCTCCATCCGAGGAAAAAGGCTATCACTATCCACCCTGTCTAATCCTCTAATCATCTTATATGCCTCAATAAAGTCTCCTCTTAGCTGCCTTCTTTCTAATGAAAACAATCTCAAATCCCTGAGCCTTTCCTCATAAGACCTTCCCTCCATACCAAGCAACATCCTGGTAAACTTCCTCTGTACCCTCTCCAATGCCTCCACATCTTTCTTATAATGTGGGGACCAGAACTGTACACAGTACTCCAAGTGCGGCCGCACCAGAGTTTTATACAGTTGCAACATGACGTTCTGGCTCCGAAATTCAATCCCCCTACCAATAAAAGCCAAGACTCCGTATGCCTTCTTAACAACCTTATCGACTTGATTGCCAACTTTCAGAGATCTATGCACATATACACCGAGATCCCTCTGTTCGTCAACACTTTATTAAGAGTCCTACCATTAGCATATACTCTACACATTTGTTATTCCTGCCAAAGTGAATTACCTCACACTTTTACTACATTACTTTTATTAGCTCATACTTTGTACTACAGGTTTGTGGCAAACGGAAAAGATTGAGTATATGGATGTTAGGAAAAAGGGTGTGTTAGAACTTTTAAATTCTATCAAGACAGACAAGTCGCCGGGACCGGATGGGATGTACCCCAGGTCGTTGTGGGAACTGAGGGAAGTGGTTGCAGAGCCCCTGGCAATGATCTTTGCGTCGTCCATGGAAACGGGAGAGGTTTTAGAGGAATGCGGATGTGGTTCCTATTTTTAAGAAAGGGAACAAGGATAGTCCGGGAAATTACCGACTGGTGAGTCTGACCTCAGTGGTTGATAAGCTGATGGAGAGGCGTCTGAGGGACAAGATTTATGAGCATTTGGAGAAGTTTAGAATGATCAGAAATAGTCAGCATGGTTTTGTCAAGGGCAGGTCGTGTCTTACAAGCCTAGTTGAGTTCTTTGAAAATGTGACTGAACACATTGACGAAGGAAGAGCAGTGAACGTGGTGTACATGGACTTCAGCAAGGCATTTGATAAGGTCCTGCATGCAAGGCTTCTTGAGAAGGTGAGAGGGCATGGGATCTAAGGGGCTTTGGCCTTGTGGATCCAGAACTGGCTTGCCGGCAGAAGGCAGAGAGTGGTTGTGGATGGGTCTTTTTCTGCATGGAGGTCGGTCACCAGTGGAGTGCCCCAGGGATCTGTTCTGGGACCCTTGCTGTTTGTCATTTTCATAAAAGACCTGGATGAGGAAGTGGAGGGATGGGTTAGTAAGTTCGCTGACGATACAAAGGTCGGTGGTGTTGTGGATGGTCTGGAGGGATGTCAGCGGGACATAGACAGGATGCAAGTTGCAGCGGGACATAGACAGGATGCAAGACTGGGCGGAGAAGTGGCAGATGGACTTCAACGCGGATAAATGTGTAGTGGTCCATTTTGACAGGAATAATGGGATGAAGGAGTATAATATCAAGGGTAGGAGTCTTAGCTGTGTTGAAGAGCAGAAGGATCTCGGGGTCCGGGTCCATAGGACTCTTAAATCGGCCTTGCAGGTGGAGGATGTGGTCAAGAAGGTGTATGGTGTACTGGCCTTCATTAATCGAGGGATTGAGTTTAGGAGTCGGAGGTAATGATGCAGCTTTATAAGACCCTTGTCAGACCCCACTTGGAGTACTGTGCGCAGTTCTGGTCACCTCACTATAGGAAGGATGTGGAAGCTATTGAAAGAGTACAGAGGAGATTTATGAGGATGTTGCCTGGATTGGGAGGCATGCCTCATGAAGATAGGTTGAGGGAGCTGGAACTCTTCTCCCTGGAGAGACGTAGGTTGAGAGGCGACCTGATAGAGGTTTATAAAATGTTGAGAGGAATAGATAGGGTGGATTCTCAGAGGCTATTTCCCCGGGCTGAAATGGTCAGTTCAAGAGGACACAGATTTAAGGTGCAGGGAAGCAAATCCAGAGGGGATGTTAGGGGTAAGTTTTTCACTCAGAAGGTGGTGAGTGAATGGAATCGGTGGTGGTAGAGGTGAACTCGCTGGGGTCTTTTAAAAGACTTCTGGATGAGTATATGGGAACTAATGGGATAGGGGGTTATAGATAGGTCTACCTAGGCTTGGTAGGTATAGATGTGATCGGGGCAACTCGTGGGCCGAAGGGCCTGTTTGTGATGTAATGTTCTATGTTCTGTGTTCTAAATGAGCTACATTGTGCTGAATGGTGTTGAGCTCCTTGAGTATTGTTGGAGCTGCATTTGTCTATATGATTGGTGAGTATTCCATCACACTCCTTATTTGTGCTTTGCAGTTGGTGGACAGGATTTGGGGAGTTGGGCAGTAGTTTACATACAACGTAGAACATAGAAAATCTACAGCACAAAAAAGCCCTTTGGCCCACAAGTTGCGCTGATCATATCTCTATCTATTAGGCTTATCTATAACCCTCAATCCTACAAAGTCCCATGTACTCATCCAGAAGTCTTTTAAAAGATCCTATTGAATCTGCTTCCATCACCTCTGCCGGCAGCCGACTCCATGCACCACTACCCTCCGAGTGAAAAACTTACCCTGACATCTCCTCTGTACCTATTCCCCAGCACCTTAAACCCGTGTCCTCTTGTGGCAGCCATTTCAGCTCTGGGACAAAGCCTTTGAGAATCCACCCAATCAATACCTCTCATCATCTCATACACTTCTATCAGGTCACTCTCACCCTTCGTTTCTCCAAGGAGAAAAGACCAAGCTGTCGCAAACTATCCTTATAAGGCATGCTGCCCAATCCAAGCAATGTCAAAGAACAACAAAGAACAAAGAAAAAAAAATGTCCTTGTAAATCTCCTCTGCACCCTTTCAATGGCTTCCACATCTTCCTGAAGAATGAACAATCAGACTGAACACAGTACTCTAAGTGGGGTCTGACGAGGGTCCTAGATAGCTGCAGCATTAGAACATTACAGCGCAGAACAGGCCCTTCGGCCTTTGATGTTGCGCGGACCAATTAGGAACAAGCAGTGACCCTCTAACCTAAACCATTCCCCTTTCATCCATAAACGTATCTACTAACCTCTTAAACGCCACCAAACTTGGCGCATCTACAACTGACGCAGGCAAGGCATTCCATACCCTTACCACCCTCTGGGTAAAGAACCTACCTCTGACATCTGTCCTAAAACCACCACCCCTTAATTTAAAGCTATGTCCCCTCGTGCTAGCTTTCTCCATCCTAGGAAAAAGGCTATCACTGTCCACCCTATCTAAACCTCTAATCATCTTATATGTTTCAATAAGGTCTCCTCTTAGCCGCCATCTTTCTAACGAAAACAACCTCAAATCCCTCAGCCTCTCCTCATAAGACCTGCCCTCCATACCAGGCAACATCCTGGTAAACCTCCTCTGTACCCTCTCCAATGCCTCCACATCTTTCTTATAATGTGGGGACCAGAACTGCACACAATACTCCAAGTGCGGCCGCACTAGAGTTTTGTACAGTTGCAACATGACGTTGCGGCTCCGAAATTCAATCCCCCTACCAATAAAAGCTAAGACTCCGTATGCCTTCTTAACAACCTTATCGACTTGATTGCCAACTTTCAGGGATCTATGCACACATACACCAAGATCCCTCTGTTCATCAACACTATTAAGAGTCCTACCATTAGCCCTATACTCTACACATTTGTTATTCCTGCCAAAGTGAATTACCTCACACTTTTCCACATTAAACTCCATTTGCCACCTCTCGGCCCAGCTCTGCAACTTGTCCAAGTCTCTCTGCAAACTATAACACCCCTCTTCACTATCTACCACTCCTCCGACTTTGGTGTCATCCGCAAATTTACTAATCCATCCTTCAATAACCTCATCCAGATCGTTTATAAAAATTACAAACAGCAGGGGCCCCAAAACAGATCCCTGAGGTACTCCACTTGTAACCGAACTCCACAATGAATATCTCCCATCAACCACCACCCTCTGTCTTCTATCTGCTAGCCAATTCCTAATCCAATTAGCTAAATCACCCTCTATCCCGTACGTCTGCATTTTCTGCAGAAGCCTTCCATGTTCCACCTTATGGAACGCCTTTCTAAAGTCCATATATACCACATCAACTGCCTTACCCCCATCCACCTCTTTGGTCACTTTTTCAAAAAACTCAATAAGGTTAGTAAGGCACGACCTACCCTTCACAAAACCATGCTGACTATCCCCAATCAATTCATTTCTCTCTAAATAACTATAAATCCTATCCCCAATAATTCTCTCCAATACTTTGCCCACAACAGAAGTAAGACTCACTGGCCTATAATTCCCTGGAAGGTCTCTCTTTCCCCTTCTTGAACAATGGGACCACATTCGCTATCCTCCAGTCTTCCGGAACCATACCCGTAACCAACGACGACCTGAAGATCAGAGCCAGAGGCTCTGCAATCGCCTCTCTCGCCTCCCAGAGAATCCTAGGATAAATCCCGTCCGGCCCAGGGGACTTATCTAACTTCAAACCCTCAAGAATATCTAGCACATCCTCGTTATCTACTTCAATACTTTCCAGTTTACAACCCTGTATCCCAGTGTTCTCCACAACTACATTTACATCTCCCTGCGTGAATACCGAAGAGAAATATTTGTTCAGTGCCTCTCCAATCTCTTCAGGCTCCACGCACAACTTCCCACTGCTGTCCATGACTGGCCCTAACCTTGCCCTAACCAATCTTCTATTCTTAACATATCTAAAGAAAGCTTTAGGATTCTCCTTGATCCTATCAGCCAAAGTCTTCTCGTGTCCCCTTTTAGCTCTCCTCAACTCACTCTTTAGCTCACTCCTGGCTAATCTATAGCTATCCATTGCACTAACTGAGCCTTCAAGCCTCATCCTGACATAAGCCTCCTTTTTCCTTTTAACCAGCGAATTAACTTTTTTAGTACACCATGGTTCCCTTACTCGACCATTTCCTCCTTGCCTGACAGGGACATACTTATCAAGGACTCGCAGTAGCTGCTCCTTGAATAAGCTCCACATTTCAGATGTTCCCAGTCCCTGTAGTTTCCTAGTCCAACCTATGCACCTTAATTCCCTCCTTATGGCCTCATAATTACCATTCCCCCAGCTATAACTGCTGCCCCCAGCTTCATGCCTATCCCTATCCATCACTAAGGTGAACGTAACCGAATATGGAAGAGAAGGGAATGGTTTAGTTTGGAGGGGCATTGCTTTTTATATTGGTCGGCGCAACATCGAAGGCCGAAGGGCCTGTTCTGTGCTGTAATGTTCTATGTTCTATGAATTGTGGTCACTATCACCAAAATGTTCACCAACCTCCAAGTCTAACACCTAGTCTGGCTTATTGCCCAGCACCAAATCCAATGTAGCCTCACCTCTAGTTGGCCTATCTACATACTGAGTCAAAAAACCTTCCTGCACATTTTGTACAAAAACTGACCCCTCTAACGAGCTAGAGCTATAGCTATTCCAATCAATATTAGTAAAGTTAAAGTCCCCCATAACAATTACCCTATTACTTTCACTCCTGTCCAGGATCGACTTTGCAATCCTTTCCTCTACTTCTCTAGAACTTTTAGGAGGTCTATAAAAGACTCCCAACAGGGTGACCTCTCCTCTCCTGTTTCTAATCTCAGCCCATACTACCTCAACAGACAAGTCCTCATCAAACTTCCTTTCTGTCACAGTGATACAGTCTTTGACTAATAATGCCACTCCTCCCCCCCTTCTACCTCCTTCTCTACTCCGACTGAAGCATTTGAACCCCGGAACCTGCAACAACCATTCCTGTCCCTGCTGTATCCATGTCTCTGAAATGGCCACAACATCGAAGTTCCAGATACTGGTCCAAGCTGCAAGTTCCTCCACCTTATTGCGAATACTTCTTGCATTAAAGTATACGCATTTCAAACCATGCCCTACTCCACCCATACGCTGCTGTGTTTTACAGTTCTCATCTATGACCCCCCTGTTCTCGTCCCTCTTAACATCCAAACTACTCAGGATCCCACCCCCCCTCTGAATCAGTTTAAAGCCCCCTGCATAGCCTTTGCAAATTTTCCCCCCAAGATATTGGTTCCCCTCTGGTTCAGGTGTAGACCATCTCTCTTGTGGAGGTCCCACCATCCCAGAATGAGTCCCAATTGTTCAGGAACCTGAACCCCTCCCTCCTGCACCATTATCTCCCGACTCCTAAACTCAATTCCTCGATTGATGAAGGCCAGTACACCATACGCCTTCTTAACCATATCCTCTACCTGCAAAGCTGATTTGAGAGTCCAATGAACCCAGATCCCAAGATCCTTCTGGTCTTTCACACTACCAAGAGTCTCACCCTTGATATTATCTTCCTTCATCCCATTTGACCTGCCAAAATGAATCACCACACACTTACCTGCCACTTGAAGTCCATCTGCCACTTCTCCACCCAGTCTTGCATCCTGTCTATGTCTTGTTGCAACTTCTGACATCACTGTGAACTATCCACAACACCACCAACCTTCATGTTGTCAGCAAATTACCAACCCATCCCTCCACTTCCTCATCCAGGTCATTTATAAGAATCACAAACAGCAAGGGTCCCAGAACAGATCCCTGGCGCACTCCACTGGTGGCCGACTTCCATGCAGAAGGAGACCCATCCATAACCATTCTCTGCCTTCTGTGGGCACGCCAGTTCTGGATCCACGTCCCCTTGGATCCTATGTCCCCTCACTTTCTCAATAAGTCTTGCATGGGAGAGCTTATCGAATGCCTTGCTGAAGGGAGTATTCGGGGGGATTCTTCATATAAACCACATCTAATCACACATAAACTACACCTAATAGAGATGTATAAAATTATAACAGGCATTGATAAGGTGAACAGTGGGAAGCTTTTTCCCAGGCTAGAGGTGACGAACATAAGGGGTTACAAGTTCAAGGTGAGGGGACCAGATTCAACACAGATGTCAGGGGGACGTATTTTACACAGAGGGTGGTGGGGGCCTGGAATGCATTGCCAAGCAAAATGGTTGAGGCGGACACTCTGGGATCGTTTAAGACTTATCTATATAGCCACATGAACAGACTGAGAATAGAGGGATACAAACGAATGGTCTAGTTGGTGCATGACGGCCCAGGCCTGGAGGACCAAAGGACCTGTATTCTATGCTATATTGTTCTTTGTATCTACACTCTTCCTTCATCAATAGACTGAGTGTGGTATTGGTGAATAAGAAGAGGCTGGAGATATTTTTGAACCAGTATAGCTGTAAAAGTGTTGGATTTGGGGCTCAATTGAAAGATCAGCATCTGGTAACCATGCTTAGTAATTCCTTCTATGTCATCCCAAGTAACACCATCGCATTAATGGAGTGGGGGTGACCCATTGCGGGGTAACCAAACCCCTGCTCCACAAGGGGGATAGTCCATTTTCACCTCTTTCCTCACCTCCACATTGCCCAAGGCAAGATTTTCCCTCCATTGCCCAGAATAATCACCTTCTTAGGGACAGAGGAGGGGAACTCTGCTTAGAGTTTGAGGGAATGTGGGAGATCCTGAATGAATACTTTGTGTCGGTATTCAAAAGGAGAGGGATTTGTTGACAGCTCCTATATGTGAGGGAGCTGTGGACCAGTTGAGGGAAATATCCATACTGAGGGAGGAAGTATTAGAGCTTCTAGGTAGCATTAAAACTGATAAATCTCCAGGGCCAGATGGCATTTATCCCAGGCTGCTTGGGGAGGTGCGAGGTGAAATTGCTGGGCATCTGACACAAATCTTTGTCTCTTCTTTGGACACAGGTGAGGTCCCAGAGGACTGGAGAATAGCTAATGTTGTACCGTTGTTTAAAAAGGGGTAGTAGGGATAACTCTGGAAATTATAGGCCGGTGTGTTTGATGTAAGTGGTAGGGAAGCTGTTGGAGGGGATTCTTAGAGATAGGACGTATAGGCACTTACAGCGTTGTGATCTGATTAGGGATACGCAGCATGGCTTTGTTAAGGGGAGGTCATGCCTTATGAATCTGGTAGACCTTTTTGAGGAGGTGACGAAAACAGTGGACAAAGGGCGAGCCGTTGATGTCGTCTATATGGATTTCAGTAAGGCATTTGACAAAGTCCTCATGGGAGGTTAGTTGAGAAGGTCAAGGCTCATGGGATACAAGGACAGGTAGCAAGACCTGTATTTGTAACTGGCTTGGTAATAGGAGACAGAGAGTAATAGTGGAAGGGTGTTTTTCTAGCTGGAGGTCGGTCACTAGTGGTGTGCCACAGGGCTCAGTACTGGGACCTCTTCGTTTGTAATATATATAAATGACTTGGAAGAGGGAGTAAGTGGAGTGATCAGCAAGTTTGCAGATGATACAAAGATGGCTGGACTTGCGGATAGTGAGGAGCATTGTCAGGCGATGCAGGAGGACATAGATAGGCTGGTAGCTTGGGCAGACAGATGGCAGATGGAATTCAATCCTGATAAATGCGAGGTGATGCATTTCAGGAGAAAGAATGTAGCAGGGAGGTTTATGATAAAGGGTAGACCTATTAAGAGTATAGAAATGCAGAGGGACCTGGGGGTGCAGGGGCACAAGTCTCTGAAGGTGGCAGAGCAGGTGAAGAAGGTTCTGAAGAAAGCATATAGTAAGCTAGCCTTTATGGGGAGGGGTATAGAGTACAAGAGCTGGTCTTTAATATTGCAGTTGTATAAAACGTTAGGTAGACCTCATTTGGAATACTGCGTCCAGTTCTGGTCCCCTTACTACTGGAAGGACTTGGAGACTCTGGAGAGAGTGCAGAGGAGGTTTACCAGGATGCTGCCTGGTATGGAAGCTCTGAGTTATGAGGAGAGGTTAGGCAAATTGGGACTGTTTTCCTTAGAAAGACATAGACTTAGAGGAGATCTGATAGAGGTGTACAAGATTATGAGGGATATAGATAGAGTAAACAGGGTTAAGATTTTCCCTTGGATGGACTCAAATAGCACGAGAGGTCACGGGCCTACGATGATAGAATATAGAACATAGAACATTACAGCGCAGAACAGGCCCTTCGGCCTTCGATGTTGCGCCGACCAATTATGAAAAAAAAAGCAATGACCCTCCAAACTAAACCATTCCCTTCTCTTCCATAAACTTATCAACTAACCTCTTAAACGCCACCAAACTTGGCGCATCTACAACTGCCGCAGGCAGGGCATTCCACTCCCTAACCACCCTCTGGTAAAGAACCTACCTCTGATATCCGTCCTATAACTATCACCCCTTAATTTAAAGCTGTGTCCCCTCGTGCTAGCTTTCTCCATCCTAGGAAAAAGGCTATCACTGTCCACCCTATCTAAACCTCTAATCATCTTATATGTTTCGATAAGGTCTCCTCTTAGCCGCCTCCTTTCTAACGAAAACAACCTCAAATCCCTCAGCCTCTCTTCATAAGACCTGCCCTCCATACCAGGCAACATCCTGGTAAACCTCCTCTGTACCCTCTCCAATGCCTCCACATCTTTCTTATAATGTGGGGACCAGAACTGCACACAATACTCCAAGTGCGGCCGCACTAGAGTTTTGTACAGTTGCAACATGACGTTGCGGCTCCGAAATTCAATCCCCCTACCAATAAAAGCTAAGACTCCATATGCCTTCTTAACAACCTTATCGACTTGACTGCCTACTTTCAGGGATCTATGCACATACACCCAAGATCCCTCTGTTCATCAACACTATTAAGAATCCTACCATTAGCCCTATACTCTACACATTTATTATTCCTGCCAAAGTGCATTACCTCACACTTTTCCACATTAAACTCCATTTGCCACCTCTCGGCCCAGCTCTGCAACTTGTCCAAGTCTCTCTGCAAACTATAACACCCCTCTTCACTATCTACCACTCCTCCGACTTTGGTGTCATCCGCAAATTTACTAATCCATCCTTCAATACCCTCATCCAGATCATTTATAAAAATTACAAACAGCAGGGGCCCCAAAACAGACCCCTGAGGTACACCACTTGTAACCGAACTCCACGATGAATATCTCCCATCAACCACCACCCTCTGTCTTCTATCTGCTAGCCAATTCCTAATCCAATTAGCTAAATCACCCTCAATCCCATACATCTGCATTTTCTGCAGAAGCCTTCCATGGGCCACCTTATCGAACGCCTTACTAAAGTCCATATATACCACATCAACTGCCTTACCCCCATCCACCTCTTTGGTCACTTTTTCAAAAAACTCAATAAGGTTAGTAAGGCACGACCTACCCTTCACAAAACCATGCTGACTATCCCCAATCAATTCATTTCTCTCTAATAACTATAAATCCTATCCCTAATAATTCTTTCCAATACTTTGCCCACAACAGAAGTAAGACTCACTGGCCTATAATTCCCTGGAAAGTCTCTCTTCCCCTTCTTGAACAATGGGACCACATTCGCTATCCTCCAGTCTTCCGGAACTATACCCGTAACCAACGACGACCTGAAGATCAGAGCCAGAGGCTCTGCAATCGCCTCTCTTGCCTCCCAGAGAATCCTAGGGTAAATCCCGTCCGGCCCAGGGGACTTATCTAACTTCAAACCCTCAAGAATATCTAGCACATCCTCCCTATCTACTTCAATACTTTCCAGTTTGCAACCCTGTACCTCAGTGTTCTCCACAACTACACTTACATCTCCCTGCGTGAATACAGAAGAGAAATTTTTGTTCAATGCCGCTCCAATCTCTTCAGGCTCCACGCACAACTTCCCACTGCTGTCTATGACTGGCACTAATCTTGCCCTAACCAATCTTCTATTCTTAACATATCTGAAGAAAGCTTTAGGATTCTCCTTGATCCTATCAGCCAAAGTCTTCTCATGTCCCCCCTTAGCTCTCCTCAATTCACTCTTTAGCTCCCTCCTGGCTAATCTATAGCTATGATGTAAAGATGCCGGCATTGGATTGGGGTGGTAAGAACTCAGTAAGAATTTAGCAACACCAATTATTAATCCAACCGATTTATTTGATAGTAAAAAAGCGAGCTTTCAACACTCTTGTGTCTTCCTCAGGCAAGTGCAATGTTCTGGTCTGCAATAGCACACATCAGCACAGACAGTCAGAGATTGCTGATTAGAATGCGAATCGTTACATCTAACCTGCTATTCAAGTGTATAATCTATAGCTATCCATTGCACTAACTGAGCCTTCAAGCCTCATCCTGACATAAGCCTATTTTTTCCTTTTAACCAGCGAATTAACTTTTTTAGTACACCATGGTTCCCTTACTCGACCATTTCCTCCTTGCCTGACAGGGACATACTTATCAAGGACTCGCAGCAGCTGCTCCTTGAATAAGCTCCACATTTCAGATGTTCCCAGTCCCTGTAGTTTCCTAGTCCAACCTATGCACCTTAATTCCCTCCTTATGGCCTCATAATTACCATTCCCCCAGCTATAACTACTGCCCCCAGCTTCATGCCTATCCCTATCCATCACTAAGGTGAACGTAACCGAATTGTGGTCACTATCACCAAAATGTTCACCAACTTCCAAGCCTAACACCTGGTCTGGCTCATTGCCCAGCACCAAATCCAATGTAGCCTGACCTCTAGTTGGCCTATCTACATACTGAGTCAAAAAACCTTCCTGCACACTTTGTACAAAAACTGACCCCTCTAACGAGCGAGAGCTATAGCTATTCCAATTAATATTAATAAAGTTAAAGTCCCCCATAACAATTACCCTATTTCTTTCACTCCTGTCCAGGATCGACTTTGTAATCCTTTCCTCTCCCTCTCCAGAGCTTTTAGGAGGTCTATAAAAGACTCCCAACAGGGTGACCTCTCCTCTCCTGTTTCTAATCTCAGCCCAGAATATAGAACATTACGGCGCGGAACAGGCCCTTCGGCCTTCGATGTTGCGCCGACCAATTAAGAAAAAGCAATGACCCTCTAACCTAAACCCTTCCCTTTTCATCCATAAACTTATCTACTGACCTCTTAAATGCCTCCAAACTTGGCGCATCTACAACTTCAGCAGGCAGGGCATTTCATACCCATACCACCCTCTGAGTAAAGAACCTACCTCTGACATCTGTCCTATAACTACCACCCCTTAATTTAAAGCTATGTCCCCTCGTGCTAGCTTTCTCCATCCTAGGAAAAAGGCTATCACTGTCCACCCTATCTAAACCTCTAATCATCTTATATGTTTCAATAAGGTCTCCTCTTAGCCGCCTTCTTTCTAACGAAAACAACCTCAAATCCCTCAGCCTCTCTTCATAAGACCTGCCCTCCATACCAGGCAACATCCTGGTAAACCTCCTCTGTACCCTCTCCAATGCCTCCACATCTTTCTTATAATGCGGGGACCAGAACTGCACACAATACTCCAAGTGCGGCCGCACTAGAGTTTTGTACAGTTGCAACATGACGTTGCGGCTCCGAAATTCAATCCCCCTACCAATAAAAGCCAAGACTCCATATGCCTTCTTAACAACCTTCTCGACTTGACTGCCTACTTTCAGGGATCTATGCACATACACACCAAGATCCCTCTGTTCATCAAGACTACTAAGAATCCTACCATTAGCCCTATACTCTACACATTTATTATTTCTGCCATAGTGCATTACCTCACACTTTTCCACATTAAACTCCATTTGCCACCTCTCGGCTCAGCTCTGCAACTTGTCCAAGTCTCTCTGCAAACTATAACACCCCTCTTCACTATCTACCACTCCTCCGACTTTAGTGTCATCTGCAAATTTACTAATCCATCCTTCAATACCCTCATCCAGATCATTTATAAAAATTACAAACAGCAGGGGCCCCAAAACAGATCCCTGAGGTACACCACTTGTAACGAAACTCCACGATGAATAATTTCCATCAACCACCACCCTCTGTCTTCTATCAGCTAGCCAATTCCTGATCCAATTATCTAAACCACCCTCAATCCCATACATCTGCATTTTCTGCAGAAGCCTTCCATGGGGAACCTTATTGAACGCCTTACTAAAGTCCGTAGTTATAGGACGGATATCAGAGGTAGGTTCTTTACCCAGAGGGTGGTTAGGGAGTGGAATGCCCTGCCTGCGGCAGTTGTAGATGCGCCAAGTTTGGTGGCGTTTAAGAGGTTAGTTGATAAGTTTATGGAAGAGAAGGGAATGGTTTAGTTTGGAGGGTCATTGCTTTTCATAATGGTCGGCGCAACATTGAAGGCCGAAGGGCCTGTTCTGCGCTGTAATGTTCTATGTTCTATATATACCACGTCAACTGCCTTACCCCCATCCACCTCTTTGGTCACTTTTTCAAAAAACTCAATAAGGTTAGTAAGGCGCGACCTACCCTTCACAAAACCATGCTGACTATCCCCAATCAATTCATTTCTCTCTAAATAACTATAAATCCTATCCCTAATAATTCTTTGCAATACTTTGCCCACAACAGAAGTAAGACTCACCGGTCTATAATTCCCCGGAAAGTCTCTATTCCCCTTCTTGAACAATGGGACCACATTCACTATCCTCCAGTCTTCCAGCACTACACCTGTGACCAACGACGACCTGAAGATCAGAGCCAGAGTCTCTGCAATCGCCTCTCTTGCCTCCCAGATATGGGGGGTAAGGTATAATTTGGATGCTAGAGGGAGTTTTTTCACTCAGAGGGTGGTGGAGGTATGGAACGCGCTGCCAAGTAAAGTGGTGGGGGCAGGCACTCTGGAGTTATTTAAGAGATACCCCTAGGAGGGTTGTACTATAGTATTGTGGCAAACTGAAAAGATTATGTGGACATTGAGAAAGTGGAGGTGTTGGAACTGTTAAATTCCATCAAGGTAGATAAGTTGCCGGGTCCAGATGGGATGTACCCCAGGTTACTGTGGGAGGAGAGGGAGGTGATTGCAGAGCCCCCGGCGATGATCTTTGCATCGTAGACAGAGATGGGAGAGATTCCAGAAGATTGGAGGATTGCAGTTGTGGTGCTTATTTTCAAGAACGGCAACAGGGATAGCCCGGGCAATTACCAACCAGTGAGTCTGACCTCAGTGGTCGGAAAGTTGATGGAGAGGATTCTGAGAGATAGGATTTATGACATTTAGAGAAATTCAATATGATCAGAAATAGTCAACACAGCTTTGTTAAGGGCAGATCGTGCCTTATAAGCCAAGTTGAGTTCTTCGAAAATGTGACTGAACACATTGACAAAGGAAGAGCAGTGGATATGGTTTACATGGATTTCAGCAAGACGTTTGATAAGGTCCCCCATGCAAGACTTCTTGAGAAGGTGAGAGTGCATGGGATCCAAGAGGCTCTAACTTTGTGGATCCAGAACTGGCTTGCCTGCAGAAGGCAGAGAGTAGTTGTGGATGGGTCTTCTTCTGCATGGAAGTCAGTCACCAGTGGAGTGCCCCAGTGATCTGTTCTAGGACCCTTGCTGTTTGTCATTTTCATAAATGACCTGGATGAGGAAGTGGAGGGATGGGTTAGTAAGTTTGCTGACGATATGAAGGTTGGTGGTGTTGTGGATAGTCTGGAGGGATGTCTGAAGTTGCAGCAAGACATAGATAGGATGCAAGACTGGGCAGAGAAGTGGCAGACGGACTTCAACGCGGATAAAAGTGTGGTGGTCCATTTTGGCAGGACCAATGGGATGAAGGCGTATAATATCAAGGGTAGGAGTCTTGGCAGTGTTGAGGAGCAGAAGGATCTTGGGGTGCTGGTCCATAGGACTCTTAAATCTGCCCCGCAAGTGGAGGATATAATCAAGAATGCATATGGTGTACTGGCCTTTGTTAATAGAGGAATTGCGTTTAGGAGTCGGGAGGTAATGCTGCAACTTTATAAGAGCCTTGTCAGACCCCACTTGGAGTACTGTGTACAGTTCTGGTCGCCTCACTATTAGGAAGGATGTGGAAGCTATTGAGAGGGTGCAGAGGAGATTCACAAGGATGTTGCCTGGATTGGGGGACATGCCTTATGAAGATAGGTTGAGGGATCTAGGTCTCTTCTCCCTGGAGAGACGAAGGTTGAGAGGCGACCTGATAGAGGTTTATAAGATGTTGAGAGGAATAGATAGAGTGGATTCTCAGAGGCTATTTCCCAGGGTTGAAATGGTCGCCACGAGAAGACACAGGTTTAAGGTGCTGGGGTGCAAGTACAGAGGAAATAGAACATAGAACATAGAACATTACAGCACAGAACAGGCCCTTCGGCCTTCGATGTTGTGCCGACCAAAATAAAAAGCAATGCCCCTCCAAACTAAACCATTCCCTTCTCTTCCATATACTTATCAATTAACCTCTTAAACGCCACCAAACTTGGCGCATCTACAACAGCTGCAGGCAGGGCATTCCACTCCCTAATCACTCTTTGAGTAAAGAACCTACCTCTGATATCCGTCCTATAACTCATACCCCTTAATTTAAAGCTGTGTCCCCTCGTGCTAGCTTTCTCCATCCTAGGAAAAAGGCTATCACTGTCCACCCTATCTAAACCTCTAATCATCTTATATGCTTCAATAAGATCCCCTCTTAGCCGCCTCCTTTCTAACGAAAACAACCTCAAATCCTTCAACCTCTCTTCATAGGACCTGCCCTCCATACCAGGCAACATCCTGGTAAACCTCCTCTGTACCCTCGCCAATGCCTCCACATCTTTCTTATAATGTGGGGACCAGAACTGCACACAATACTCCAAGTGCGGCCGCACTAGAGTTTTGTACAGTTGCAACATGATGCTGCGGCTCCTAAATTCAATCCCCCTACCAATAAAAGCTAAGACTCCATATGCCTTCTTAACAACTTTATCCACTTGACTGCCTACTTTCAGGTGGATAAAGATGTTAGAGGTACATAGAACATAGGTAAGTTTTTCACTCAGAGGGTGGTGAATGAATGGAATCGGCTGCCATTGGTGGTGGTAGAGGCGAACTCGCTGGGGTCTTTTAAGAGACTTCTGGATGAGTACGTGGGATTTAATGGGATTGGGAGTTACAGATAGGTTTATGGCCTGGTAGGTATAGATATGATCGGCACAACTTATGGGCCGAAGGGCCTGTTTGTGCTGTAGTGTTCTATCTTCTATGTTCTATGGGCACATGAACAGAATGGGGATGGAGGGGTGTAGAAAACTGATTTAAAATAGAGATCATGAACCTTGAGAGTTCCTGGGAAGTGTGTAAATAGATGATGATATTGATGTACATGTTTTTATCCTACAGGTGCTTTGGTCCGCCTTATTGCCTAACAAGGGGCATACGCGCAATGGGTCGTGAGAAGGATGCTCTTGGATTTTTCGAGAGTATCCTAGTGCTTCACATCATTAGTGTACGCTTGACCAGGACCATTTGATGGGCAACATGACAGCTCAGTGACTATAGCTGTGCTGTGCAGATACATGGATTTGGGCCTGTGTTTGTGGGAATTTGTGCATTCTCCCTGTGCTTGCATGGGTTTTCTCCGGGTGCTCCAGTTTCCTCCCACATCCCAAAGATGTGCTCTTACGCTAATTGGCAAAACAAATTCTCCCTAAATTGTCTCAAATTTGGTTTTTAATCCATAGATCTATAAACATAGACAGAGATCGCGGGTAGAGGTGGGAACATCGGGGTGGCGGCGCTGGCTCGTTGGGCCAAAGGGCCTGTTTCCCGTGCTGTTTTGTTCTTTGTTCTTTGTACAGTATCAAGGATAGGACTCTTAGCAGTGTTAAGGAGCAGAAGGATCTTGTGGTCCGCGTCCATAGGACTCTTAAATTGGCCTCGCAGGTGGAGGATGTGGTCAAGAAGGCCTTCGTTAATCGAGGGATTGAGTTTACGAGTCAGGAGGTAATGATGCAGCTCTATAAGACCCTTGTCAGACATCACTTGGAGTACTGTGCACAGTTCTGGTCACCTTACTACATGAAGGATGTGGAAGCTATTGAGAGAGTGCAGAAGAGATTTACAAGGATGTTGCCTGGATTGGGAGGTGACCTGATAGAGGTTTATAAAATCTTGAGAGATAGAGATAGGGTGGATTCTCAGAGGCTATTTCCCAGGGCTGAAATGATCACTATGAGAGTACCCAGGTTTAAGATGCTGGGGGGCAAGTACAGAGGAGATGTTAGAGGTAAGTTTTTCACTCAGAGGGTGGTGAGTGAGTGAAATTGGCTGCCATCGGTGGTGGTAGAGGCGAACTCACTGGGGTCTTTTAAGAAACTTCTAAATGAGTACGTGGCATTTAATGGGATTGAGAGTTATCGATAGGCCTGGTATTTATGGATATGATTGGCGCAACTTGTGGGCCAAAGGGCCTATTTATGCTGTAGTGTTCTAGGTTCTACATGTTTAGTCACATCTTGAAAAACTCAACCAGGCTCGTAAGGCACGATCTGCCTTTGACAAAGTTGTGGTGACTACTTTTGATCATACTACTCTAAATATTCATAAATGCTGTCTCTCAGGATCCTTTCCATCAACTTACCAACCATTGAGGTTAGACTTAACGGTTGATAATTTCCTGGGCTATCTCCATTCCCTTTTTTGAATATAGGAACCACATCTGCAATCCTCTAGAACCTCTCCCATTTCCATCCATGACACAAAGATCATTGCTAGACGGTCTGTACCTCCTCTCTTGCCTCCCACAGTAACTTGGGGTACATCCTATTTTGTCTCGGCGACTTCTCTATCTTGATACTGTTCAAAAGCTCCAACACATCCTCTTTCTTAATGTCCGTATACTCAAGCTTTTCAGTCTGCCACAAGTCTGCACTACAACCACCAATATCGTTTTCTACATGAATACCGAAGTATTCATTGAGCACATCTGCTATTTCTATCAGTTCTATACAAACTTGCCCACCGTCACATTTTGTAACTCCTATTCCTTCATATCTCATCGTTTTGCTCTTCACATATTTGTAGAACACCTTAGGGTTTCCTTAATCTTACCTGCCAAGGCCTTCTCATGACCCTTTGTGTCTCTCCTAATTTCCTTCTTAAGTTCCTTCCTATAAATCGTATACTCATCTAGATGCCTAACATTACCTAGCTTCCTGAACTTTGTGTACCCTTTTCTTTTGAACTAGATTTGTTACACCTTTCGTGCACCATGGTTCCTGTAACCTACCAAAACTTCCCTGTCTCATCGGAACGTCGTCATGCAGAATTCCAGACAAACATTCCTTGAAAATCTGCCATCTTTGGTGCATTTCCCCAAGAAAACCTCCTTCCAATTTATGCCTCTAATTTCCTGCCTGATGGCATCATATTTCTCCTTACTGCAGATAAACACTTTCCTAGCTTGTCTGATCTTAAGTCTCTCCAATGCTAGTGTAAAGGAGATGGAGTTATGATCACTATCCACAAAATGCTCTCCCACTGAGAGATCCGACACCTGTCCAGGTTCATTAGTCAATACCAGATCCAGTACAGCCTTTCCTCTCGTCGGGTTATCCATATACTGTGTCAGGAAACTCTCCTGAACACACCTAACAAAGTCCTCCCCAACCTTACCAATCTTTACCCAGAGGGTGGTAAGGGTATGGAATGCCTTGCCTGCGTCAGTTGTAGATGCGCCAAGTTTGGTGGCGTTTAAGAGTTTAGTAGATAAGTTTATGGATGAAAGGGGAATGGTTTAGGTTAGAGGGTCACTGCTTGTTCCTAATTGGTCGGCGCAACATCGAAGACCGAAGGGCCTGTTCTGTGCTGTAATGTTCTATGTTCTAACCAAGCCCCTTAACCTAGGGATATTCCAACTCATATTTGGGAAATTAAGGTCTCCCATCATGACAACTCTGTTATTATTAATCTGTCCAGGATCTGTTTCCCTATCTGCTCCTCAACATCCCTGTTGCTATTGTGCGGCCTATAGAAAACACTCAGTAAGGTTATTGTTCCGAACTTCCAACCACGGAGAGTCCGTAGACAATCACTCCATGATGTCCACCTTCTCTACAGCCGTGCCACTCCCCCACCTCTTTTGTTTCCCTCCCTATCCCCCCTGAAACATCTGAAATCCGGATGTTGCAGATTTCCAGCCTCTGACCTCTTCTTTGATATAATTTGATATAATGTACTGGGATACAGTAAAATGTATTGCTTCTTACACACTATTCAGGCAAAACATACTGGGAGGAATAAAGACAAGCCTGGTAATCATAGACCAGTGACTCTTACTTCTGTTCTAGGCAAAGTTTTGGAAAGGGTTGCAAAAGATTGGATTTATAATCATCTAGAAATGAACAATTTGATTAGGGATAGTCAGCACGGTTTTATGAAGGGTAGGTTTTGCCTCACAAACCTTATTGAGTTCTTTGAGAAGGTGACCAAAGAGGTGAATGAGAGTAAAGCAGTTGATGTGGTGTAAATGGATTTCAGTAAAGCATTTGATAAGGTTCCCCATGGTAGGCTACTGCAGAAAATATGGAGGCATAAGATTGAGGCTGATTCAGCGGTTTGGATCAGAAATTGGCTAGCTGTAAAAAGACAGAGGGCGGTGGATAATGCGAAATTTTATCCTGGAGTTCAGTTACTAGTGTTGTACCAGAAGGATCTGTTTTGGGGCCACTGCTGTTTGTCATTTTTATAAATGACCTGGATGAGTGTGTAGAAGGATGGGTTAAATTTGCAGATAACACAAAAGTCAGTGGAGTTATGGACAGTGGGGAAGGATGTTGCAGGTTACAGAGAGACGTAGATAAGCTACAGAGCTGGGCTGAGAGTTTAATGTGTAAAAGTGTGAACTGATTCACTTTGGAAGGAGTAACAGGAATACAGAGTACTGGGCTAATGGTCAGATATTTGGTACTATGGATGAGCAGAGACATCTCGGTGTCCATATGCATAGATCCCTGTAAGTTATCACCAGGGTTGAACATAGAACATAGAACATTACAGTGCAGAACAGGCCCTTTGGCCTTCGATGTTGCGCCGACCAATTAGGAAAAAGCAATGACCCTCTAACCTAAACCATTCCCTTTTCGTCCATAAACTTATCTACTAACCTCTTAAACGCCACCAAACTTGGCGCATCTACAACTGCAGCAGGCAGGGCATTCCATACCCTTACCACCCTCTGGGTAAAGAACCTACCTCTGACATTTGTCCTATAACTACCACCCCTTAATTTAAAGCTATGTCCCCTCATGCTAGCTTTCTCCATCCTAGGAAAAAGGCTATCACTGTCCACCCTATCTAAACCTCTAATCATATATGTTTCAATAAGGTCTCCTCTTAACTGCCTTCTTTCTAACGAAAACAACTTCAAATTCCTCAGCCTTTCTTCATAAGACCTGCCCTCCATACCAGGCAACATCCTGGTAAACCTCCTCTGTACCCTCTCCAATGCCTCCACATCTTTCTTATGACGTTGTGGCTCCGAAATTCAATCCCCCTACCAATAAAAGCTAAGACTCCGTATGCCTTCTTAACAACCTTATCGACTTGATTGCCAACTTTCAGGGATCTATGCACACATACACCAAGATCCCTCTGTTCTAACACTATTAAGAGTCCTACCATTAGCCCTATACTCTACGCATTTGTTATTCCTGCCAAAGTGAATTACCTCACACTTTTCGCATTAAACTCCATTTGCCACCTCTCGGCTCAGCTCTGCAACTTGTCCAAGTCTCTCTGCAAATGTTGCAACTGTACAAAACTCTAGTGCAGCCGCACTTGGAGTATTGTGTGCAGTTCTGGTCCCCGCATTATAAGAAAGATGTGGGGCATTGGAGAGGGTACAGAGGAGGTTTCCAGGATGTTGCCTGGTATGGAGGGCAGGTCTTATGAAGAGAGGCTGAGGGATTTGAGGTTGTTTTCGTTAGAAAGGAGGCGGCTAAGAGGGGACCTTATCGAAACATATAAGATGATTAGAGGTTAGATAGGGTGGACAGTGAGCCTTTTTCCTAGGATGGAGAAAGCTAGCACGAGGGGACACAGCTTTAAATAAGGGGTGATAGTATAGGACGGATATCAGAGGTAGGTTCTTTACCAAAGGGTGGTTAGGGAGTGGAATGCCCTGCCTGCAGCAGTTGTAGATGCGCCAAGTTTGTGGCGTTTAAGAGGTTAGTTGATAAATATATGGAAGAGAAGGGAATGGTTTAGTTTGGAGGGCATTGCTTTTATATTGGTCGGTGCAACATCGAAGGCCGAAGGGCCTGTTCTGTGCTGTAATGTTCTATGTTCTAACTATAACACCCCTCTTCACTATCTACCACTCCTCCGACTTTGGTGTCATCCGCAAATTTACTAATCCATCCTTCAATACCCTCATGCAGATCATTTATAAAAATTACAAACAGCAAGGGCCCCAAAACAGATCCCTGAGGTACACCACTTGTAACCGAACTCCACGATGAATAATTTCCATCAACCACCACCCTCCTCTGCACCCTTTCCAATGCTTCCACATCTTTCTTATGATGGATAGGGATAGGCACAAACCTGGGGGCAGCAGTTATAGCTGGGGGAATGGTAATTATGAGGCCATTTGGAGGGAATTAGGGTGCATAGGTTGGACTAGGAAACTACAGGGACTGGGAACATCTGAAATGTGGAGCTTATTCAAGGAGCAGCTACTGCGAGTCCTTGATAAGTATGTCCCTGTCAGGCAAGGAGGAAATGGTCGAGTAAGGGAACCATGGTGTACTAAAAAAGTTAATTCGCTGGTTAAAAGGAAAAAGGAGGCTTATGTCAGGATGAGGCTTGAAGGCTTAGTTAGTGCACTGGATAGCTATAGATTAGCCAAGAGGGAGGTAAAGAGTGAGTTGAGGAGAGCTAAAAGGGGACACGAGAAGACTTTGGCTGATAGGATCAAGGAGAATCCTAAAGCTTTCTTTAGATATGTTAAGAATAGAAGATTGGTTAGGGCAAGATTAGGCCCTGCCAGAGACAGCAGTAGGCAGTTGTGCATGGAGCCTGAAGAGATTGGAGAGGCACTGAACAAATATTTCTCTTCGGTATTCACGCAGGGAGATGTAAATGTAGTTGTGGAGAACATTGGAATACAGGGTTGTAAACTGGAAAGTATTGTAGTAGATAAGGAGGATGTGCTAGATATTCTTGAGGGTTTGAAGTTAGATAAGTCCCCTGCACCAGACGGGATTTACCCTAGGATTCTCTGGGAGGCAAGAAGGCGATTGCAGAGCCTCTGGCTCTGATCTTCAGGTCGTCGTTAGTTACAGGTATAGTGCCGGAAGACTGGAGGATAGCGAATGTGGTCCCATTGTTCAAGAAGGGGAATGGAGACTTTCTTGGGAATTACAGACCGGTGAGTCTTACTTCTGTTGTGGGCAAAGTATTGGAAAGAATTATTAGGGATAGGATTTATAGTAATTTAGAGAGAAACGAATTTATTGGGGATAGTCAGCATGGTTTTGTGAAGGGTAGGTCGTGCCTTACTAACCTTATTGAGTTTTTTGAAAAAGTGACCAAAGAGGTGGATGCTGGTAAGGCAGTTGATGTGGTATATATGGACTTTAGTAAGGCGTTCGATAAGGTGGCCCATGGAAGGCTTCTGCAGAAAATGCAGATGTATGGGATAGAGGGTGATTTAGCTAATTGGATTAGGAATTGGCTATCTGATAGAAGACAGAGGGAGGTGGTTGATGGAAATTATTCATCATGGAGTTCGGTTACAAGTGATGTACCTCAGGGATCTGTTTTGGGGCCCCTGCTGTTCGTAATTTTTATAAATGATCTGGATGAGGGTATTGAAGGATGGATTAGTAAATTTGCGGATGACACCAAAGTCGGAGGAATGGTAGATAGTGAAGAGGGGTGTTATAGTTTGCAGAGAGACTTGGACAAGTTGCAGAGCTGGGCCGAGAGGTGGCAAATGGAGTTTAATGCGGAAAATTGTGAGGTAATTCACTTTGGCAGGAATAACAAATGTGTAGAGTATAGGGCTAATGGTAGGACTCTTAATAGTGTTGATGAACAGAGGGATCTTGGTGTATATGTACATAGATCCCTGAAAGTTGGCAATCAAGTCGATAAGGTTGTTAAGAAGGCATACGGAGTCTTAGCTTTTATTGGTAGGGGGATTGAATTTCGGAGCCGCAACGTCATGTTGCAACTGTACAAAACTCTAGTGCGGCCGCACTTGGAGTATTGTGTACAGTTCTGGTCCCCGCATTATAAGAAAGATGTGGAGGCATTGGAGAGGGTACAGAGGAGGTTTACCAGGATGTTGCCTGGTATGGAGGGCAGGTCTTATGAAGAGAGGCTGAGGGATTTGAGGTTGTTTTCGTTAGAAAGAAGGCGGCTAAGAGGAGACCTTATTGAAACATATAAGATGATTAGAGGTTTAGATAGGGTGGACAGTGATAGCCTTTTTCCTAGGATGGAGAAAGCTAGCACGAGGGGACATAGCTTTAAATTAAGGGGTGTTAGTTATAGGACGGATGTCAGAGGTAGGTTCTTTACCCAGAGGGTGGTTAGGGTGTGGAATGCCCTGCCTGCGGCAGTTGTAGATGCGCCAAGTTTGGTGGCGTTTAAGAGGTTAGTAGATAAGTTTATGGACGAAAAGGGAATGGTTTAGGTTAGAGGGTCATTGCTTTTTCCTAATTGGTTGGCGCAACATCGAAGGCCGACGGGCCTGTTCTGCGCTGTAATGTTCTATGTTCTATGTTATAATGTGATGACCAAAACGGTACACAATACTCCAAGTGCGACCGCGCCAGAGTTTTGTGCAGTTGCAACATGACACCTCGGCTCCGAAATTCAATCCCTCTACCAATAAATGCTAACGCACTATACGCCTTCTTAACAACCTTATCAACTTGAGTTCCAACTTTCAGAGATCTATGCACCTGTACACCGAGATCTCTCTGCTCATCTACACTATTAAGATTCCTACCATTAGCCCTATATTCTGCACACATATTACTCTTACCAAAGTGAATCACTTCACACTTTTCCACATTAAACTCCATTTGCCACCTCTCGGCCCAGCTCTGCAGCTTATCTATGTCCGTCTGCAAACTGTAACATCCATCCTCACTGTCTACAACTCCTCCAACTTTGGTGTTGTCAGCAAATTTACTAACCCATCCCTCTACACCCTCATCCAGGTCATTTATAAAAACAACAAACAACAGTGGCCCCAAAATAGGTCCCTGAGGTACACCACTTGTAACTAAACTCCAGGTTGAATATATCCCATCAACCACCACCGTCTGTCTGCTGTCAGCTAGCCCATTCCTAATCCAATTTGCTAAATCACCCTCAATCCCATGCATAAGATATGATCGAACCATTCAGATGTCTGATGACAGGAGGGAAAAAGCTGTTCTTGAGTCAGTTGGTACGTGTTTTCAGACTTCTGTATCTGTTTCCCAGCGGAAGGAGATAGAAGAGAGAATGCCTGGGTTGTGTGGGATCCTTGGTTATGCTGGCTACTTTTCCAAGGCAGTGGGAAGTGTAGATGGAGTCGATGGATGGGAGGTTGGTTTGTGCGATGGACTGGGCTGTTTTCGCAATTCTTTATAGTTTCTTCAGTTGTGGTCAGAGAAAGAGCCATACCAAACTGTGATAATCCAGAAAGGATGCTTTCTATACTGCATCTGTAAAAATTGGTGAGAGTCTTAGTGGACATGTGAATTTCCTTCGCCTTCTGAGGAAATTGAGGCATTGGTGGGCTTTCTTAACTGTAGTGTTGGCATGGGAGAACCAGGACAGGTTGTTGGTGACCTGGACACCTGAAAGCTTGAAGCTTTTAATCATTCCCTTTCATCCCCAATGACGTAGACAGGGGCGTGTCCTCCACTGTGCTTTCTGAAGCCGATGACCATCTTCTTCATTTTGTTGAAATTGAGGGACAGATTATTGTCATTGAGTTAGGGTCACCCTTCTTCTAATAGTCACAGTGTTTACAGGGCTGATTCAGTCGAGTTGCTGGTGAATAATCAGTGCCTAGGATTTCAGTTATCCACACAAAATTATGGCTCAATACCAGCAACAAGTTTCACATAAAGTCAGTGAAAGAAACATTGAATATGTATATTTAATTGTATAGATGTCTTTTTATACAGAAAATATATTTGTGTTAAGTTATAGAGGGTTCGTGAAATTTTTCTGTTACAATAAGGTTGAGAACCCTGAACTTGGCCGTTGTTTCAAATAAAGAACTGAACTATTGGAAAGTATGATATCTTGCAGTGGGAAATTTATATTGAAGTTTTGCTTTGACTTAAATCTACAGTAAAATCTTTACTATCCGGCATACATGGGGAACAGATGGTGATGGTTAATCAAAAATGTCGGTTAACGAATCATTCCATTTATTATTGGAATACAGTACAATTTGTAGCAAGAGTTATTTACTTCTATTCTTCAAGGGCACATTTAAAAATAAAGAGTGAAATAATACAATATGCAGATATGAGTTCTGGATAACTTTAATTACTTCTGGTTGGTAAAGTGACAATACATTTGAAATTCTGGTTGATTAAGTGCTGGATAACACACACAATCAGTGTAATTTCAATTCATATTAATGTTCAAAGTGTAATATGTTTTGCTAAATCTTTATACAGAAAGCTTCTGTCTAGTGACCGGAATCCTCCCATTGATGACTTAATCAACTCTGGAATTTTGCCGATCCTCGTGCAATGTCTAGAAAGAGATGAGAAGTATGTACTGTGCACGTAATGATTTGACAGTTACGCGCGTCATCTTGAAATGTGAGTGCTGGCCCTCCTGCACTGTGATGTCCCCTCTTGGCACACTCTTGCCCTTCTCTGTTGCCTTTTTTAGCAACTGTTACACAATGGTGAATGTCTGAAGACTTATGAAAGAGTGCCTGGAATTGTCCATGTACTCTTGGACAATTCATTACAAAACAACCTTTCATTACTTTGAAGTTTCCTCTGTTTAAGATATGGTTTGAGTTTTATGCGAGTGTTTTTCCTAGATGCCAGCTAATTTTTTAATGTGGTCAGCTGTTTGGAGCTGGTCACATCGGCCAAAAACAGAACCATTCTACTTTCATCTTTTATGCCTAAGAAAAAATAAATAAATACTTGGTGTCCTGTCCTTGTGTGATTCAAACCAGAATGGGTATGTTTATCTTTCTTGGCATTATAAATTGAAGGAACATGGCAGAGCAATTTATTTAAGAAGGGTAACAAAAATAACCTGGGTGACTATAGGCCAGTGAGCTTGACGTTGATGATAGTGAAATTGTTGGAGAAGATTCTTAAGGATCTATACACGTTTGAAACTGAATAGTCTAATTAGTGATTGACAGCATGGTTTTATATAAAGGAGGTCATGTCTCACTAATTTGATTGAGTTTTTTTGAGGAGATGACAAAAACGATTGATGAGGGAAGAGCTATGGATGTTGTCTGTGTAGACTTTAGGAAAGCATTTAACAAGATCCCTCATAGCAGGCTGGTGCAAAAAGTTAAATCACATGGGATCAGGGGTGAACGAGCTATATGAATACAGAACTGGCTTGGCCATAGAAGACAGAGGATAGTGATGGAAGGGTGTTCTTCTGATTGGAAGTCTGTAGTTAGTGGTGTTCCACAGTGCTGAGACCTCTGTTGTTTGTAATATATGTAAATGATTTGAAAGAAAACATAGCTGGTCTGATTTAGCAAGTTTGCGGATGATGCTAAGATTGATAGAGTTGCAGATAGTGATGAAGATTGTCAGAGAATACAGCAGGATATAGATAGGCTGGAAAATTGGGCAGAAAAATGCCAGATAGAATTTAATCCGGACAAATGCGAGCTGATGCATTTTGGTAAATCCAATTTAAGTGGGAGTTATAAAATAAATGACAGAACAATCAGGATTATAGACACAAAGAGATCTGAGAGTACAAGTCTACAGATCCTTAAAGTGGCAGTACAGGTGGCCAAGGTGGTGAAGAAACTATATAGCAAGCTTGCCTTCATCAGCTGGGGCATTGAGTATAAACATTAGCAAATTCTGTTAGTTATAAAAAATGTTGGTTACACCACATTTGGAATATTGTGTCCAATTCACCACACCACCAGAAGGATGTGGAGGCTTTGGAGGGAGTACAAAAAACGTTTACGAGGATGCTGCCTGGGATGGGGGGGTGGGAGGCGGTGTTAGCTATGAGAAGAGATGGAATAAACTGGGATGGTTTTCCCTGGAAAGATGGAGGCTGAGAGGTGACCTAATACAAGTTTATAAAATTGGGGTGGTGTACATAAGGTTGGAAGCTTTTTCCCAGGGCAGAAATGATAATTACAATGGGGCATAAGTTCAGGATAAGTGGGGAAAAGTTCAGTGGAGATGTGCTGGAACGTTTTTTATTGGTGAGGGCCTGGAATGCACTGCTAAGTGAGATGGTTGAGGCAGATATGTTAGCCACATTTAAGATTGATTTTGATAGGAATATGAATAAACAGGAAATAGAAGGATAGAAGTGGATGATTTAGAAAGGATAATGTGATCGGCGCAGGCTCGGAGGGCCAAAGGGCTTGTTCCTGTGCTGTAATGGCATTGCTAAAGAGCAAAGAACAGATCTTATGTATAGTTGTTTGAGCTAGCTATACTTCGTAAATATTCCACAATTTTATTTCAAAGCAAGTAGATGCATTTGTATTACACCTATCATAATTTTAGGCCAGTTAAATCATTTTAAAGTGAAGCGACTGTTATAATGTAAGAAACATAGCACCTAATTTACATGCAGCAAGTTTACACAGACAACAGCCAGGTATATTACCAGATTATCTACTTTTTAGGTATAAGTTTAAAGGTTAAATCTTGCCGAGGTTCCACTCCTCCTCTTCAAAATCATAGAATCCCGACACTGCAGAAGGAGGCCGTTCAGCTCATTGAGTCTGCACCGACAACAATCCCACCCAGGCACTATCCCCTTAACCCCAAGTGTTTATCCTGCTAATCCCCCTGGCACTAAGTGACAATTTGGCACAACCAGTCCACCTAACCTTCATATCTTTGGATGGTGGGAGGAAACTGGAGCTCCTGGAGGAAACCATGCAGCATGTGCAAACTCCACATAATCACCCAAGGCCAGAATTGAATCCAGATTCTTGGTGCTTAGAGGCAGTAGTGCTAACCACTGTGCCACCGGGAATCGAACTCATCCCTGGTACTGTGAGGCAGCAGTGCTAACCACTGTGAGGCAGCAGTGCTAACCACTGTGCTACCGTGTTGCCCAGAAACAAACCCAGATACCTCGCGCTGTGAGGCAGCAGTGTTGCCCAGGCATGAGATCTT
Organism: Sphyrna mokarran; assembly: GCA_024679065.1. Lineage (NCBI taxonomy): Eukaryota > Metazoa > Chordata > Chondrichthyes > Carcharhiniformes > Carcharhinidae > Sphyrna > Sphyrna mokarran. The sequence continues at coordinate 135,451,732 of JAGIQG010000004.1, read as the reverse complement.
GAATGTTCATTTGGGAGGGCAGACAGTGTCTTTCGTTTAACAACTTTTCTGCTGTTTCATACATCCAATGATGCATCCATCTCAGCACTGTCCCATTGCCCATACGGTACATCTTCAGTACTGCTCTTTGAAATGTACTGCACTTCTTCAGCAGTCTGACAGTGTGGTACTCTCAGTACTGACCCTCTGACAGCGTGGTACTCCCTCAGCACTGACCCTCTGACAGCGTGGCACTCCCTCAGCACTGACCCTCTGACAGCGTGGTACTCCCTCAGCACTGACCCTCTGACAGTGTGGCACTCCCTCAGCACTGACCTTCTGACAGTGCAGCACTCCCTCAGTACTGCCCCTCTGATAGTGCAGCACTCCCTCAGTACTGACCCTCTGACAGTGCAACACTCACTCAGCACTGACCGCTGACAGTGCAGCACTCCCTCAGCACTGATCCTCTGACACTGCAGCACTCCCTCAGTACTGACTCTCTGATAGTGCAGCACTCCCTCAGTACTGACCCTCTGCAGTGCAGCACTCCCTCAGCCACTGACCCTCTGAGAGTGCAGCACTCCCTCGGTACTGACCCTCTGACAGTGCAGCACTCACTCACACTGACCCTCTGACAGTGCAGCATTCCCTCAGCACTGACCCTCTGACAGTGCGGCACTCCCTCAGTAATACTTCTGACAGTGCAGCACTCCCTCAGTACACCTCTGACAGTGCAGCACTCCCTCAGTACTGACCCCCTGACAGTGCGGCACTCCCTCAGCACTGACCCTCTGAGCGGTGCAGCACCACTCAGTACTGACCCTCTGACAGTGTGGCACTCCCTCCTGTACTGACCCTCTGACAGTGCGGCACTCCTTCAGTACTGACCCCCGACAGTGCAGCACTCCCTCAGTACTGAGCCCCTGACAGTGCAGCACTCTCTCAGCACTGACCCTCTGTCAGTGCAGCACTTACTGAGGAACTCTCTCAGCACTGACCCTCTGTCAGTGCAGCACTTACTGAGGAACTCCCTCAGCACTGACCCTCTGACAGTGCAGCACTCATTCAGCACTGACCCTCTGACAGTGTGGCACTCCCTCAGTACGGACCCTCTGACAGTGCAGCACTCCCTCAGTACTGACCCTCTGACAGTGTGGCACTCCCTCAGTACTGACCCTCTGACAGTGCGGCACTCCCTCAGTACTGACCCTCTGACAGTGCAGCACTCATTCAGCACTGACCCTCTGACAGTGTGGCACTCCCTCAGTACGGACCCTCTGACAGTACAGCACTCCCTCAGTACTGACCCTCTGACAGTGTAGCACTCCCTCAGCACTGACCCTCTGACAGTGCAGCACTCCCTCAGTACTGACCCTGTGACAGTGCAGCACTCCCTCAGTACTGACCCTCTGACAGTACAGCTCTCTCAGTACTGACCCTCTGATAGGCAGTACTGCCTCCGTACTGATCCTGTTACAGTTCAATGTTCCCTCAGCATTGACCCTCTACGGTGCAGTACTCTTATAATACTGATCCTTTGACAGTGTGGCACTCCCTCAATACTGTCCCTTTGACTGTGCAGCACTCCTTCAGTACTGACCCTCTGACAGTGTGGCACTCTCTCAGGACTGATCTTCTCACAGTGCAGCACTCCCTCACTAACGATCCTCTGACAGTGTGGCACCCTCTCACTGTCCCTCTGACACGGGGGCACCCCGTCAATGCTGACCCTCTGACAGGGCGGCTCTCCCTCAGTACTGCCATTCTGACAGTGCGGCACTCCCTCAGCACTGACCTCTGCAGCGCTGTCTCAGCAATGACCCTCCAACAATGCAGTGTTCCCTTTGCACTGCCCATCTGACAGCAGCGTGCTCCATTGGTACTGCTTTCCCCTACAGTGCAACATGCCCTCAGTGCTACCCTGTACCCCTCCACTACACGGGGAGGAAGTACAGACCATGCTGATGTTGCACTTAGTGGTCAGTGTAGATTGTATTGGGCCCTGAAGCACAGCATTGATTTTGAGATGAAAGAGACACTGCTAAGCTAAGACTAGCACAATTACATCAGATCTGTGGCACAAATGAGAAATTCTGGCATAAAAATATTTCAAACAAGACTGTCATATTAATCCATGCAATTCTCCGTTGCTCCCTCTTGTGCAGCCCTTCACTCCAGTTTGAAGCAGCGTGGGCGTTGACCAACATAGCATCAGGAACATCAGCACAAACACAGGCTGTAGTCAAAGCTAGTAAGTGATCAACCAATGTATATTTCACCAGACATCTTCTTGGAAATCTGTTTGGCATTTGTTATTTGCCCACAGTTCCAGGGCACATTGTATGTAAATACTGGCTTCAAATTTCAGGATGAGTACAGGAAAAGAAAGGCTGTAGGTTTAGGAATTTACTTTGAATATGGTATTGATAGAGAAATTCAAAACTTGTAAAAGACATTAGTTAATTATAGCTAGAGCTTTATCGTATGATGAAAATGCCAGATTACTTATTGGAGATATATGGATTGGAACATGCAGCAAGATTTCAAAACGAAAGATCTTGTACATTGGGAAACTCAGAAATTTAACTGTATCAGTGCTGGGGTGATTTGATTTATTGTCAAATGTATTAACATATAGTGAAAAGGATTGTTTCTTTCGTGCTATACAGCTAAAGCATACTGTTCATAGAGGAGGAAACAAGAGAGTGCAGAATGTACTGTTACAGTCATAGCAAGGGTGCAGAGAAAGATCAACTTAAAGTGACATATATTTAACTGTTTTAGTGCTGGAAGTGCATTGGAATTTAACCAAAAGAGAGGTGTATGTTAAGTTGAAGCAACTGAGAACGGAGAGAACATTGGAGAAATACACATGAGAGTAGGAGGAAGCTCAAATGGAGAGTTAGCAGGGCAAAAAGGGGGCATGAAATGATTTTGGCAGACAGGATTAAGGAAAATCCAAAGGCTTTTTATTCCTATGTTAGGAATAAAAGGGTGGTTAGAGGAAAAATTGGTTCTGTTAGGGACAGAGGAGGGGAACTTTGCTTAGAGTCTGAGGGAATGGGGGAGATCCTGAATGAATATTTTGTGTCAGTATTCACAAAGGAGAGGGGCTTTTTGACCGGTACTGTCTTGGAGGGAGCTGTACACCAGTTGACGGAAATATCCATTATGAGGGAAGAAGTGTTAGAGCTTCTAGGTAGCATTAAAACTGATAAATCTCCGGGGCCTGATGGCATTTATCTCAGGCTGCTTAGGGAGGTGCGAGGTGAAATTGCTGGGCCTCTGACACAAATCTTTGTCTCTTCTTTGGACACAGGTGAGGTCCCAGAGGATTGGAGAATAGTGAATGTTGTACCATTGTTTAAAAAGGGGTAGTAGGGATAACCCTGGGAATTATAGGCTGGTGAGTTTGACGTCAGTGGTAGGGAAGCTGTTGGAGGGGATTCTTAGAGATAGGATATATATGCACTTAGAGCGTTGCAATCTGATTAGGGATACGCAGCATGGATTTGTTAAGGGGAGGTTGTGCCTTACAAATCTGGTAGAATTTTTTGAGGAGGTGACAAAAATGGTGGACGAAGGGCGAGCCGTTGATGTCGTTTATATAGAACATAGAACATAGAACATTACAGCACAGAACAGGCCCTTTGGCCTTCGATGTTGCACCGACCAATATAAAAAGCAATGACCCTCCAAACTAAACCATTCCCTTCTCTTCCATATACTTATCAACTAACCTCTTAAACGCCACCAAACTTGGCGCATCTACAACTGCTGCAGGCAGGGCATTCCACTCCCGAACCCCCCTTTGGGTAAAGAACCTACCTCTGATATCCGTCCTATAACTATCACCCCTTAATTTAAAGCTGTGTCCCCTCGTGCTAGCTTTCTCCATCCTAGGAAAAAGGCTATCACTGTCCACCCTATCTAAACCTCTAATCATCTTATATGTTTCGATTAGGTCCCCTCTTAGCTGCCTCCTTTCTAACGAAAACAACCTCAAATCCCTCAAATATGGATTTCAGTAAGGCGTTTGACAAAGCCCCTCATGGAGGTTAGTTGAAAAGATCAAGGCTAATGGAATACAAGGACAGGTAGCTAGATGGATAAGTAGCTGGCTTGGTAATAAGAGACAGAGAGTAATAGTAGAAGGGTCTTTTCCTAGCTGGAGGTCGGTCTCTAGTAATGTGCTGCAGGGCTCGGTACTGGGACCTCTTCTATTTGTAATATATATACATGATTTGGGAGAGGGATAAGTGGAGTGATCAGCAAGTTTGCAGATGAACGAAGATGGCTGGAGTTGTGATAGTGAGAAGCAGTGTCAGGCAATACAGCAAGACATAGATAGGCTGGTAGATTAGGCAGATATATGGCAGATGGAATTTAATCCTGATAAATGTGAGGTGGTGCATTTCGGGAAAAAGAATGTAGCGTTATATGATAAAGGGTAGAGGTATTAAGAGTATAGAAACGCAGAGGGACCTGGGGGTGCAGGTGCACAAGTCTCTGAAGGTGGCAGAGCAGGTAGAGAACGTTGTGAAGAAAGCTTATGATATGCTAGCCTTTATAGGAAGGGGTATAGAGTACAAGAGCTGGCGTTTAATGTTGCAGTTGTATAGAACATTGGTTAGACCTGACGTGGAATACTGTGTCGCCTTACTACTGCAAGGATGTGGAGACCTTGGAGAGAGTGCAGAGGAGGTTTACCAATATGCTGCTTGGTATGGAAGGACTGGGTTACGAGGAAAAGTTAGGCAAATTAGGGCTGTTTTCTTTAGAAAGACGGAGACTAAGAGATCTAATGGAGGTGTACAAGATTATAAAGGGTATAGATAGAGTAAACCGTGGTAAGCTTTTTCCTAGGTTGGAATCAAACATCACGAGGCGCCAGGGTGAGGGGGGCGAGATATAATTTGGATGTTAGAGGGAGGTTTTTCACACAGAAGGTGGTGGGTGTATGGAACACACTGCCAGGTAAGGTGGTGGAGGCAGGCACGCTTGAGTTATTTAAGAGATACTTAGATAGGCACATGAGCAGAATAGGGATGGACGGATATAGTAGACTGATTTAAATAGGGATCATGAACCTTGGGACGTTCCTGGGAATTGCATAAGTTGTGCATGTTGTTGATGTATTTCTCTTTTATCCTGCAGGTACTTCGTTCTGCCTTGTTGTCCAACAAGGGGCATACACGCGATGGGTCGTGAGAGGGCTGCTCTTGGATTTTTTGAGAGTAGCCTATTGCTTCACGTCGTTAGTGTACGCTTAAACTGGACCAGTTGATGGGCAACACGACAGCTCAGTGACTATCACTGTTGCTGTGCAGACACAGGGATTTGGGCCAGTGTCTGTGGGAGTTTGCGCATTCTCCCCGTGCTTGCGTGGGTTTTCTCCGGGTGCTCCGGTTTCCTCCCACAACCCAGAGATGTGCTCTTAGACTGATTGGCAAAACAAATCCTTCCTAAATTGTCTCCCCAGTTTGGTTCCAATGCAGATTTCCATAAACATAGACAAGGGTCATGGGTGGAAGTGGGAACGTTAAAATGGCGGCACGGGCTCATTGGGTCGAAGGGCCTGTTTCCCGTACTGTGTTGTTCTTTGTTCTTTATTTCAGTGCTGAGCAGGTGTTGGAGTTTAACTGGTGATTGTTCAGTCCTTGGAATAAACCTGTCTGTAGAGGTATCTTATAATAGAAACATAGAAAATAGGAGATGACAAAGCCATTTGGCCCTTTGAATGCTCCACAATTCATTATGATCATGGCTGGTCATCCAATTCAATAGCCTGATCCAAACTTCCATCCATACCCTTTTATTCCCTTTGCCCCAGTACTTCATCTAATTGCTTCTTGAAAACGTGCAGTGTTTTGGCTTCAGAAGTTTTGTGACTCATTTGATTTGTCCAGTCTATATGCAGCTTTGATTTATTGTTGTTACATGTATTAACATACAGTGAAAAATATTGTTTCTTGCATGCTACACAGACAAAGCATACTGTTCATAGAGAAGGAAACGAGAGAGTGCAGAATTTAGTGTTACAATCACAGTTAGGGTGTAGAGAACATAGAACATAGAACAATACAGCACAGAACAGGCCCTTCGGCCTTCGATGTTGTGCCAACCAAAATAAAAAGCAATGCCCCTCCAAACTAAACCATTCCCTTCTCTTCCATATACTTATCAATTAACCTCTTAAACGCCACCAAACTTGGCGCATCTACAACAGCTGCAGGCAGGGCATTCCACTCCCTAATCACTCTTTGAGTAAAGAACCTACCTCTGATATCCGTCCTATAACTCATACCCCTTAATTTAAAGCTGTGTCCCCTCGTGCTAGCTTTCTCCATCCTAGGAAAAAGGCTATCACTGTCCACCCTATCTAAACCTCTAATCATCTTATATGCTTCAATAAGATCCCCTCTTAGCCGCCTCCTTTCTAACGAAAACAACCTCAAATCCTTCAACCTCTCTTCATAGGACCTGCCCTCCATACCAGGCAACATCCTGGTAAACCTCCTCTGTACCCTCTCCAATGCCTCCACATCTTTCTTATAATGTGGGGACCAGAACTGCACACAATACTCCAAGTGCGGCCGCACTAGAGTTTTGTACAGTTGCAACATGATGCTGCGGCTCCGAAATTCAATCCCCCTACCAATAAAAGCTAAGACTCCATATGCCTTCTTAACAACTTTGTCCACTTGACTGCCTACTTTCAGGGATCTATTGACACATACACCAAGATCCTTCTGTTCCTCAACACTATTAAGAGCCCTACCATTAGCCCTATACTCTACACATTTATTGTTCCTGCAAAGTGCATTACCTCACACTTTTCCACATTAAACTCCATTTGCCACCTCTCGGCCCAGCTCTGCAACTTGTCCAAGTCACTCTGTAAACTAAAACACCCCTCTTCACTATCTACCACGCCACCAACTTTAGTATCATCTGCAAATTTACTGATCCATCCCTCAATACCCTCATCCAGATCATTTATAAAAATTACAAACAGCAGGGGCCCCAAAACAGACCCCTGAGGCACACCACTCGTCACCGAACTCCACGATGAATATCTCCCATCAACCACCACCCTCTGTCTTCTATCTGCCAGCCAATTCCTAATCCAATTAGCTAAATCACCCTCTATTCCACACATCTGCATTTTCTGTAGAAGTCTTCCATGGGCCACCTTATCAAACGCCTTACTAAAGTAAAGTTGAAAGATCAACTTAATGCAAGGTTGGTCCATTCAAAAGTCTGATGGCATCAGGGAAGAAGCTACTCTTGAGTCCTCTGGTACGTGACTTCAAACTTTTGTATCTTTTTCCCAATGGGAGAAGGTGGAAGCATGTATGTCCAGGAAGCATGGGAGTCATTAATTATGCTGGGTGCCTTGCTAAGGCAGCAGGAAGGGTAGACAGAGTCAATGGAGGCTGGTTTGCGTGATGGATTGGACTACTACTTTTGCAGTTTCTTGCGGTCTCGGGCAGAGCAAGAGCCATATCAAGCTGTGATACAACGAGAAAGAATGCTTTCTATGGTGCATCTGTAAAAGTTGGTGAGAGTCGTAGTTGACATACCAAATTTCTCTAGTCTCCTGAGAAAGTAGAGCTGTTGGTGGGCTTTCTTAACTATAATGTTGGAATGGAGGGACCAGGACAGGTCGTTGGTGTTCTGGACACTTAAAAATCTGAAGCTTTTGACCATATCTACTTTGTCCTCGTTGATGTAGACAGGGGCATGTTCTCCTTTATGCTTCCTGAAGTCAGTGACAATTCTTCATTTTGTTGACATTGAGAGAGAGATTTTTGTCATCACACCAGTTCACCAGATTCTCTATCTCATTCCTATATACGTCTAAGCATTGTTTGAAATGCGACCCACTGTGGTGGTGTCATCAACAAACTTGAAAATCGAATTGGAAGAGAATTTGGCTGCACAGTCATAGGTGTATAAGGACTATAGTAGGGAGGTGAGAATACAACCTTGTGGGGCACCGGTTTTGAGGATGATTGTAGAGGAATAGTTGTTCCCTATCTTACTGATTGTGCTCTGTGAGTTTGGAAGTTCAGGATCCAGTCACAGAGGGAGATGCCGAGACCCAGGCCATGAAGTTTGGAGATGAGTTTCGTGGGAGTAATGATATTGAAGGCTAAGCTGTAGTCAATAAATAGGAGCAGATTAAAATCACCCATGATTATAGATGTTCCTTTGTTATATGCATCTCTAATTTCCTTTTTAATGTCATTCCCAGCATCAGCACTACCTTTTGGTTGTCTATATAGAGTCATAGGAGTTTATTTCATGAAAACAGGCCCTTTGGCCCAACTTATCCATCCCACCCTTTTTTAAAACCCCAAAATTAATCCCAACTGCCCGCATTACAGCGGATTAGCTGAAGGATTAGCTATAACTCCGACGCTAATTAGCTGGGGGGGAGGTCACATACTGCTTTACTTGCATATTTTCTTAGGTGGATGTCAAAACTTCCCTTTCTTCTGCAAAATAACACAGCATATATTAAAAGTAACAAAACATATACAATAGAACACTGCATAAACAATTTACACAAAAGTTAGATCTCTATTTAAGAGTTTAAGAGTCTATGTACTGAATAGGTAGCGTGTTAATCTTTGCAGCTCTCGTGAAGGTATATCCTTCTTGAAATTGAGACTTATCACTTTGGTGTTCTTGACTTGTATCTGCATTGGCATCCTGTATATTATTGGAGTTCTGACTGTTCTCAGAATGCTCTTCCACAATATCACTTTCTGAGTTCACTTTGGGATATGTTCAAGATGCAGTTGGAGTTCTGAGTGTTATGCAGCTGGATAATTCCTCAATTGGCTTTGGTTTCTCCTTAACACCACTCCATGTTAGAACATAGAAAAACTACAGCACAAACAGGCCCTTTGGCCCACAAATTGCACCAATCATATCCCTACTTACTAGTCCTATGTACTCATCCAGAAGTCTCTTAAAAGACTGTATCGAATTTGCCTCCACCAGCACCGACAGCAGCCAATTCCACTCACCCACCACCTCCTGTGTGAAAAACTTACCCCTGACATCTCCTCTGTACCTACTCCCCAGCATCTTAAATCTGTGTCCTCTCGTAGCGACCATTTCAGTCCTGGGAAATAGCCTCTGAGAATCCGCCCGATCTATACCTCTCAACATCTTATACATCTTAAATTGTGAGCTTATAGGATCTCAACTGACTGTGCATAGCCTATTGCACACTTTAGATATTTATATAATATCCAAGTTCCCTGATAAAATATATGACCTGAACCTTTGGTCCTATGTGCAGAGTATGCAACTCCACACTTACATGTCAATGGTGTGCTGTCTTTATTCTCCTTTGTTTTTCAAAAAGATATTTCTTCTGTATTCTTGAGAATTTGGACAGGTGATGGCTTAGCAGCATTGTCCTACCTGCCTCCTAATAATGATTTTTGCTCTTGACGGTAAGCCTATAAAGTGTTGCTTTCAAATGTAATATGGTAATATGGGGATCTTGTTTGTTTCTCTGTATTTGATGAATGCTTTACTATTGCAGACCATTCACTTGGCAAGACCCTTTGGATCTGAGATAGTGTGGAGAGCTTGACATATGGTCAATGCCCCACCGAGCACACATGTCCCTAATAGGCTTGCCATTGTTTATAGATCATTATCATTATCTTCAGGTTTACCAAACAAACTGAATATTGCACTCATTGTGTTGGCCACAGACAAACTTGAGGTATTGTTCAATTGTCTGATGATTCTAATGGAGTAGAGGAAAACTGGGAAGAACTTAAGATAGCTATCATCTCAAATTGTGAAGAGACCATTACTAAAAGACCAGGAAACACCAAGGCTGGTTTAATGAGAATGCAGTAAAAAATCTCACAACAGCAGGTTAAAGTCCAAAAGGTTTATTTGATAGCAAAAGCCACCAGCTTTTGGTAACAATGACCACACCATTCAAGACTTCATCTACATGACCAGCAACGCAAAGCTGAGAGCTAACCAATCAGCAAAGGCATAGATACAAAAAAAAAAACTGGGGAAATCAAGAACCAATGTGGAAAAAGCTGAGAAAGCTGAGGAGCTGTGGATGGCATAGTGGTTAGCACTGCTACCTCAGTCCCAGCTTTGTCTATATGGAGTTTGCACGTTCTCTCCATGTCAGGTTGGATTTTCACTGGGTGATCTGGTTTCCTCCCACAGTCCAAAGATGAGCAGGTTAGATGGATTTGCCATGCAAAATTGCCCCTTAGTGCTATGTGGTAAGCCTGGGTAAGTTTTGGTGCAGACTTGATGGGCCAAATGACCTCCTTCTTGCACTTTAGGAATTTTAACTTTTTGCTAAAAAACACAATAGCCAGGGCTGCTTCACCAAGGCAATATATGGACCCAACACCCCCAGGTCTCAAACCAGTGTGAATTAAGGATGGAACCTTCTTGAGACAAAACGTCAGCTTTCAACTTCAAAGAACTCCTGAACTGTGTTACAATCATAGATGAGTATTTGAAGAAATCACCAATTCCTCATCAAAGATGCTCCTGGATTTTCACCAAAAATGGATGAAGTTGAAGCTGCATTAAACTTGTGGAAAAATGGAAAAGCCGCAAGATTGGATAGGATTCCAATGGAGAATTTCAAACTTGGCGGAGAAAAAATCACCCATTAAATCCGTCAGTTGTTCCTGAAAACCAAACGCAGAATACAGTGGACAGAGTACCCATTATTGCCCAATACCTTCCCAGAGTGAAGAAGCTATGACATCTTCTCCAGAGCCTTCAACATGTCATCGATGAAGAGGAACATCTTGCCAAAGCCATTTCTCACACCCTCATTTCTTGCCTTCAAACAACTGCACTATCTCAAACAGACAATTGTTCACAGCAAACTACCCAGTCTTCAAGAGAACAGTGACCACGGCACCATACAACCCTGCCACAGCAACCTCTGTAAGATGTGCCTGATCATTGACACAGATGCCGTTATCTCACGTGAAGGCATCATCCACCAGGTACACGGTACATAATGTTGCAACTCGGCCAGCATTGTCGGGTGTCTCAAGGCGTGGTACATTGTGGAGACCATGCAGACGCTACAGATGAATGAACACCGCTCAACAATCCCAGGCAGGAGTGTTCTCTTCCTGTTAGGGAACGCTTATGCAGTCACAGGCATTCAGCCTCTGATCTTCGGGTAAGTGTTACATAGAACATAGAACATTACAGCACAGAACAGGCCCTTCGGCCTTCGATGTTGTGCCGACCAAAATAAAAAGCAATGCCCCTCCAAACTAAACCATTCCCTTCTCTTCCATATACTTATCAATTAACCTCTTAAACGCCACCAAACTTGGCGCATCTACAACAGCTGCAGGCAGGGCATTCCACTCCCTAATCACTCTTTGAGTAAAGAACCTACCTCTGATATCCGTCCTATAACTCATACCCCTTAATTTAAAGTTGTGTCCCCTCGTGCTAGCTTTATCCATCCTAGGAAAAAGGCTATCACTGTCCACCCTATCTAAACCTCTAATTATCTTATATGCTTCAATAAGATCCCCCCTTAGCCGCCTCCTTTCTAACGAAAACAACCTCAAATCCTTCAACCTCTCTTCATAGGACCTGCCCTCCATACAAGGCAACATCCTGGTAAACCTCCTCTGTACCCTCTCCAATGCCTCCACATCTTTCTTATAATGTGGGGACCAGAACTGCACACAATACTCCAAGTGCGGCCGCACTAGAGTTTTGTACAGTGGCAACATGATGCTGCGGCTCCTAAATTCAATCCCCCTACCAATAAAAGCTAAGACTCCATATGCCTTCTTAACAACTTTATCCACTTGACTGCCTACTTTCAGGGCTCTATTGACACATACACCAAGATCCTTCTGTTCCTCAACACTATTAAGAGACCTACCATTAGCCCTATACTCTACACATTTATTGTTCCTGCCAAAGTGCATTACCTCACACTTTTCCACATTAAACTCCATTTGCCACCTCTCGGCCCAGCTCTGCAACTTGTCCAAGTCACTCTGTAACTAAAACACCCCTCTTCACTATCTACCACACCACCAACTTTAGTATCATCTGCAAATTTACTGATCCATCCCTCAATACCCTCATCCAGATCATTTATAAAAATTACAAACTTGGAGTATTGTGTGCAATACTTGGAGTTGTGCGCAATAGGGTATTGTGTGCAATACTCTGCAATACCACCACCCTCTGTCTTCTATCTGCCAGCCAATTCCTAATCCAATTAGCTAAATCACCCTCTATTCCACACATCTGCATTTTCTGTAGAAGTCTTCCATGGGCCACCTTATCAAACGCCTTACTAAAGTCCATATATAC